>WNWK01025599.1:0-28381 GCA_009830355.1 Cherax destructor | reverse complement strand
CGTCCTATACTACAGAATGGATAAAAATTTCGGAAACATTCATAAGAACAAAAAATTAATCCATCTGAAATCTTCCAGAAAAAAAAATTAAAACATTAACCACTTCTTTTAAGCGTAAATGATTGAAAAACCGGTAAAGCTTTAAAAGGGAAGATGGCTAAATAAATAAATATAAAAAAGGTTCTAAGGCTATCTCTCGAAAAAACCCAAAATAATGGATTAAAATTGGTAATTAGTTTTAGAAAGGAATGGAAAGTATTTTTGGAAATAGAGTAGTCGATAGAGGGATCCCCAGTGGGTCAAACAAAAAAACCGGGTTTAAAAATATAGTTGATAAAAAAAGGAAGGGGGATTAGGTGATTTTCAAAATATAGCAGATTTAAAATTTTATTCTTTAAAGCACTGAAAAAAAGGGAAAATATTTTTTTGGTTTTTTTTGAAAAAAATCTGCCTAGTATGAGCCAGTGGCCTCTGCAGTATTCCTCCTTTCTTTGTGTGTGTCCTACACTAGCAAGACCCTCTGTTGAAGTTGAAAACACAGTTTTCCCACAAAAGAAGAAACACCCCCTTTAAACACTTGGAAAAGTTTAAACCTACACTCGGGGAAAAAGAAGTCAATACACTATCACATTTTTGGCACGATAGACAAAATGGGGGGGGGTATTGGGTCATATAAAAAGTGGTAAATAAAAATATGTGATGGGGGGGTGATATATGGAAGATATATAAAAGGAAAAAAGTTTATAGGCAATAGAATGTGGCGGGGGGTGGTGGGGAATTTGGGGGGTGAGTGGGGGAAATTTGGGGGGTGGGGGATATGGAGCAGGCTGGGAATTATTTTGGGGGTGATGTGATGGTGGAAGGGGGTGGGCGGGGGGGAAAGAATTTTTAATAAAGTGGGGGTGAGTGAGGGTATGAAATGTGCAGAGAGAGATGAAGATGGGTAAAAAGGGGTGCCGGTAATTGGGGTTGGGGAGTATGGTCTGTAGACCGTGGATATTTTGGTAAATTTTCACTGTTCAGACCTACAAACCACATGAATATGAAAAAGTAGAGGGGGGCAGGGGGGGAAGTCGGTGACTGTCAGCCTGGTTAAATGGGGCCCCCACAAGCGGGAATGCCTCGTTCTAAAAACAACAAAGGGCCCAAAAGAATAAAAAAAGCTTGGAAGCCCAGCATCTAAAAAGGACAACCAGGACAAAACCGCACCATAACCAGTCAACCAGGGTTTACCTTACCCTGTGGAGGCTGCGACAGGACGTGGGAAAAACAGCAAAAACCTAAAACCCCTCAAACACTTAATATAACATAACCCGGGGCCGGCCCCTGCGTACAACACAAAAATTTCACCATTCCTAAAAATTAAAAGACGCCCGTTTAGCAATCAAAAAACTGATTTCCGCAGCCCTTTTGGAATAAACCCCTTTTACCCTTTTCAAACCCAAAAAAAACAAAAAAAGGGCATTCAATCTCAATCTTAAAAACCCTCCAGAACAGTAAACCCCCATCACATAGTTTCTCCTGCTTACTAACAAGCACGAAATGGGCACTGAGCCTTATCTATTCCAACCCCCAACAGAAATATTTGTCAACCTATTTTTATACCCGTAATTGCTTTCCCCTTTTTCTCATTTAAATTGAGTTCTACCTTATTGTATTAATACTACTTATATCCTCTCTTCTACCACCACTGTATTTTAAACCCTTACCTAACCAAAATACCATCTGTGTCCATGTTTGTTTGACCGACAGAGCTCCTGGAACGAAACGTTGCCACAAAAAAAGTCAATTGCATTTTTGTCCTTTTCTTGTTTAAAAAAAGGTTAAAGGAAAGAAAAGAGAATTAATGAAAACCGATGACGTGAGCTCCTGCGTGGGCCAAAAGGGTGAGACTCACCCCCCAAAAACCAATGGAGATTATTTACATTCATGGGGGGAAATGCTAAAATTAAGTTTTTCAAATGGGAATAATGAGGTTCGCAAAGGGGGTTTTACCCGGAAAGGACTCATCAGCATATCAGGACCCCCTGGGATGGGGGTGTAAATTAGTACCACTTCAAATGCCCCCTTCACCCTCTTGACTTGCCAGCAAGTAATTGTAAAAGTAAAGAACGGGGGAGAATAACCAAGGGCATGAAAAGAAAAAATGGGAGGGGGTGAAAGGGAAACCAGAAAGGGTGAGGGGGAAACCAAAAGGAGGGAAGGGAAACCAAGGGGGTGAAAAGGGGAAACCAAAAAAGGGGGAGGGGGAAAAACCCAAAAAAGGGTAGGGGGAAAACCAGAAAGGGTGAAGGAAAACCAAAAAGGGGGAAAAGGGGAACCCAAAAGGGGAAACCAAAAAGGGGAAAAGGGAAAACCAAAAAGGGGGGGGGAACCCAGAAAGGGGTGAAAAGGAAACCAAAAAGTGGAAAAAAACAAAAAAGGGTGAGAAAGGAAACCAGAAAGGGTGAAAAGGGGAAACCAAAAAGGGTGAAGGGCCAAAAAGGGGTGAGAAGGAAAGAAAGGGGGGAAAAAGGAAACCAAAAAGGGTGAAAGGAAACCAAAAAGGGGGAAAGGAAAGAGGAAACCAGGGGGGAAAAAGGGGAAACCAAAAAGGGGAAAAGAAACCAGAAAGGGGAAAGGAAATCTAAAAGGGGGGGGGAAAATAATGCGGGAAAGGGAAAAAACCCAAAAATGGGAAAGGAATAATAATAAAAATAAAAATAATATTTTATTTAACAAACATCAAGGGTTACAGGCCTAGCGCATACTGACATATACTATATAGAAAGCCCCTTTTATGCTGAGCATTTCCAGATTGGGTCAGTGTCCCGGAAAGACTACACCGGGGATAACCCCGGGTACCCATTTACTGGGGGGAACATAGAAAAAGGGTTTAAAAAACACCCCCAAGCTGCCCCAAGAACGGGCCCTCGCCGGGGAAGGGAAATGAAAATGGGGAAAGGGGAAAGGGGAAGGGGGAAAATATCCCATTAGTTTGGGAGAGGGGGAAGAAGGAGGATGGGACAAAAACCCCAAAGGAAAGGGAAGATGGGGGAGGGAGGGGGGGAGCCAGGCCCCAGACGGGAAAGGGGAAGGATGGAGGAAGGGAGGGAAAAGGTGGATGGACTAAAAGTCCTCAGACGGGGAGGGGGGCCAGCAGACGGGAAGAATGAAAATTAAAAAGGAGACAAGGCAGGGCGCCTCCCCTACGGGGTCATGTAAGGGGGGAGACCCCAAAGGTTTTTTACCCACCAATTTTTACCAAGGGGTTTACGGGGGTGTTCTGCCCCCCCCTTCTTCACTGTAGCATAGTCCCTCCCCTGCCCGTATTTTATCAACCTCTTTTTAGTTAAGGGATCCTCCCTCCACCTCATCTTTTCCCCAGACTGTACCACTGCTACAACTCTAACTGAAAAGTATTTTCTAACACCCCCGACTATCCAATTTTCAACTTCGGGGGGCCCCTTTTGTGTGTCACATTTAAAACATTCGTCCCCATCAACCTTTCAACCTCTCAATTTTATATTCGTTATCGGTCCTCCCTATCCCCCGTCCCCCCGTGTTGTGGTTGAGTTCCCGTAACCTCTCCTCGTAGGAAAAACCCCTCACCTCCGGGACTAGTCTTGTTGCAAACCTTTTCCTTTTTCTAATTTTTGACGTGTTTCATCAGGGGGGTTCCACGGGGCGCATCCAATATAGACGACGACACGGTGTGGTATGAAAGACTCTTTTTTAGATGTCGAAACGCTGTTCTCAGGTTTGCCAAGCGTCCATCTCAAGTTTTTGGCGATATGCGCCTCGGATGGCCGGAGTGGTCACCCCCCTTTTTCCCTTAGTGGGATTTGACCCTGAACTCCCCCCTCGGGCATCTTTGCCCCCTTCCCCCCTTATAACTTTTTTTTGCTGAAAATTAAACTCCAGGGGCCCTTTTACCCAGGCTTGCAGCCTGTCCCGATCCCTTACTTAATCCTTTTCCGCTTTATTTTTTACAGCCAATTTTGGGAACAGGGGAAACCCTGAATCATCCCTTGTCAGTAATTCACAAAACAAAACAACACCAGGACGGCAAAAACGACACATGCACCCTACTGACACCCCGCTCGTACCGAAAACGTTTCTTTCCTGTGGTATTACCTGATCCATGAATATTTTCCCCTATTCCCGTCGCCTCACCCAATACCTTTTGGGTCTGTGTAAAGTCTCCGTCAAAAAGGCGTCCCCCATCCCTCCTCTTTTTTTTTATTTTGTCATAAACCAATAGATTTGTGGGTTTTCCCCTTCCGTTGGCTGTAATAATAAAAATTTTTAAAAATTAATAATAATAATAAAAATTAAAAATTTTTTAAGACATTAAAAATACATTAGACAAGAAATATAGTTAGTAATGAGATTATTAAAAACCCCCAATATGTTGGGATTGGGGGGGATGTATATATATATATATATATATATATATATATATATATATATATATATATATATATATATATATATATATAAAAGAGAGAGAGAAAAAGAGAGAGAGAGAGAAGAGAGAGAGGGGAGAGGGAGAGCAGAGAGAGCGGAGAGAGGGAGGGGAGAGGAGGGGAAGAGAGGAGAAGAGAGAGAGAGGGGGAGGGGAGAGAGGGGGAGAGAGAGGGGCGGGAGAGAGGGAGAGAGAGGAGAGATCGAGAGAATCAGAAAATCAGAGAGATCGAGAAAATCGAGAGAGACCGAGACAGCGAAAAAAGAGGGAGAGAGAGCGAGAGAGAGAGAGAGGAGAGAGGGGCGAGAGGGGAGCGGGAGAGAGGAGAGAGACCCGAAGAGACAGGGAGGGGAAAGAGAGAGCGAGAGAGAGGGGGGAATATATGCTCCCCGGGGGTTTAAACGCTGGGACGTGGGGGAATGATTGGGATATATATCACAGAAAATGTTAAGAGGGCCCAAACACAAAAAGAAAGGGTGGGAAACAACACCAGAAACCGGAATGTACCGGGACGCGCCACAAAAAACCAAAAAACAAAAACAAAAGTGAAAAGGGAAATTTTAAAGTAAAAAATGCAATCTCCGGCCTTTTTACAGTATAAAAAAATTTTTGGGAAAAAGATGAAAAGATATAAATGAGAAAAAATTTTTAAAAAGGAAGAGATAAAAAAAAAAGGGTAGTAGTATGGGAAGAGATGAGGGAAATAAAGGAGGGGAAGGAATTGGGATTTGGAACCTTTTCCCAGAAAAAAGGGAAGTTTTAACAAAATTAAGCTGTTTTTGGGGAAATTTCAATATGAAAAGAAATATTGGGGGGAAAGAATTGAAGGTAAAAAAGATGGGGGGGGGGAAAGCATAGCGGGGGGAGAAATGGCGGGGGAAGGAGACCAGCATAGGGGGAAAAAAAGAAGGGGAAGGAGACCAGCATAGGGGGGGAAGGAGCCCCAAAAGGGGGGAAAGGGGGGAGCCCATAGGGGGGAAGGGGAGCCCAAACATAGGGGGGAAGGGAGACCGCTAGCGGGGAAGGGAGACCAGCAAGCGGGGAAGGGAGCCCAAAAGATGGCGGGAAGGGAAAGAAGAAGGGGGAAGGGAAAACCAGCATAGGGGGGAAGGAGACCAGATGGGGGGGGAAGGGGAGACCAGCATAGGGGGGAAAGGGAAAAACCAGCAAGGGGGAAGGGAGACCAGCATGGGGGAAGGGGAACCAGCAAAAGGGGGAAGGGGGAACCAGCATAGGGGGAAGGGAGACCACATAAAAAAAAGGGGAAGACCAGCATAGGGGGGGGAAAACCAGCATAGGGGAAAGGGGGAGACCAGCATAGGGGGAAGGGAGACCAGCATAGCGGGGGAGACCAGCATAGGGGGAAAGGGGGAGACCAGCATAGGGGGAAGGGAAAACCCACATGGGGAAGGGGGAGACCAGCTTTGGGGGGGAAGGGGAAGACCAAAGGGGGAAAGGGGGAGCCCAAACATAGGGGGGAAGGGGGGCCCAACGGGGGGAAAGGGGAAAATGGGGGAAAGGGGGAGCCCAAACATGGGGGGAAAGGGGGGGCATGGAAAGGGGAAAGGGGAGACCAGCAAAAGGGGGGAGACCAGTTAGGGGAAGGGGAGACCAAGGAAGGGGGGCCCAGCAAAGGGAAAGGGGAGACCAGCAAGGGGGGAAAGGGGAGACCAGCATGGGGAAGGGGGGCCCCAGCATGGGGGGGAAGGGGAGCCCAAACCATGGGGAAGGGAGACCACATAGGGGGAAGGGGGAGACCAGCAAGGGGGGAAGGGGAGACCAGCATAGCGGGGGGGGAGCCCAAAGCATAGCGGGGAAGGGAAAACCGCATAAGGGGGGAAAGGGGGAGACCAGCATGGGGGAAAGGGAAAGCCCAGAAATAGGGGGGAAAAGGGAGCCCAGCATAGGGGGAAGGAAAAAGTAACGGGGAAGGGAGCCAAAAAGGGGAAGGAGACAAGCATGGCGGGAAGGGAGACAAGATAGGGAAGGGAGAAAGCATAGGGGGGGGAGAAACATAGGGGGAAAGGAGACAAGCGGGGGGGGAAAGGGGAGACAAGCATTGGGAAGAGACAAGCATGGGGGAAGGGAACAAGCATATGGGAAGGGAAAAAAGCTTTGGGGAAGGAGACAAGCATATGGAAGGGAGACAAGCATGCGTGGAAGGGAGACAAGCAGGGGGAAAGGGGAAACAAGCATAGGGAAGGGAAAAGCATAGGGGGAAGGGGAGACAAGCATAGGGGGAAGGGGGAGACAAGCATAGCGGGGAAGGGAGACAAGAAAAAGGGGGGAAAGGGAAAAAGGCAATAGCGGAAAGGGGAAGAAAAAGCATAGGGGAAGGGAGACAAGCAAGGGAAGGGGACAAGCAAAAGGGGGAAAGGGGAGACAAGAAGGGGGAAAGGGGAGAAAGCATGGGGGGAAGGGAAAACATGGGGGGAAGGAGAAAAGGGAAAGGGGGAATTTTTAAAGCCGTGGAAAACTTCCAAATGATCACTTAATTTGTTAAGAGCGCAACACAGAAAACAATTTGGTTTTTTAACGCAAAGACACCCTTTTTGTTTTTTCCCCAATTCCCACAAATATGTACAGAAAATTTAAAAATGGCCAAAACACCACTGCCGAAGGAAAATATTCAAAATTTTTTTTCCACTTTAGAATCACTTTAATGAAATACTGGTTTGGGACAGGATATCAAATAATTTTGATAAAGTTCCTGTTTTTGCAGATTTCTTAAAGAGCTTTGGTATGTTTAACTTTTTCCCTGTTTTTGGTTTCCTAGGAAAAAAAGGTGAGTCCTTTTTTAGCTTCAATATTGAATAGTTTGTTAACAAGTAGCCGGGAGCTTTGTCGCCTTAAGACTAGCATGTAAACTTGACAATTAGTAACATAGCATCCCCAAAATTAAAAAGGGTACAAAAAACTTTTTAAAAGAGCAAAACTTTATTGCACAACATTTTGCTCCCAAAAGGGAAGATTTCTCGGTCATGACTTTAAAAGCCAAACCTTTTAGGGGCACTTTTAATAAGTCTTATTCTGATTTTATGCCCTTCGCCCCTATTTTTCAAAAAAAGAAAACGAATGTCTGTCGACTATGGATAGGGCGCAACATCTTCCCATAGCCACCTATTCGCAGGAATTTTGCCCCACTGTACTCCCCCTATTTGTGGTTCAGAGGGGCGATTCATTGCTCCTGGCCCCGCCTCTTACTGATTTACTAGGTTTCCCCTCTCCCCGCTCCATGAGCTTTATCAAACCCGTCTTAAAAAAATTTTGGTTCCTGCTTCCCCTACGTCACTTTTTAGGCTATTCCCCCTTCCCGACAACTCATGACCAAAAAAACTTTTCCCCAACATCCCTTTGACTCATAGGAGTCTTCAACTTCCAAAAACCCCCTTTTTTTGTGCCCCCCTGGGAAAATCCTTTTCTGTCCACCTTATCTATTCCCCGGGAGAATTTTTTATGTCGTTATCATGAACCCCCAAACCCCCTGTCTTCTAGTGTCTTTTTGGCCGATTTCCCCAAACTTTCTTTGTAAGACAATCCCCTTTGCTCTGGGACTAGTCTTTTTGCAAAACCCTTTTCCCCTTTCTCTAATTTTTTTACGTGCTTTTACCAGGGGGTGGGTTTTTTAAAACTGGTGCTGCATACTCCAGTATGGGCCTGACGTTATGGTGTACAGAGTCTTAAGGTTTTGCCGGGGCCCCCCCCTTGCTGCAGCGTTATCTGATTTTTTGTGCCCCAGGAGGGTTATTATACCACCCCAAGATTTTTTTCTTGAGTGGGTTTGAGTTTTTGGCCCCCTAGACATACTCTGTCGGGGTTTTCTTTCCCCTTCCCGATCTTCATGACTTTCATTTGGCAGGTTAAATTAAAGGGCCAGACAGACCAGGCTTGTAGCCTGTCCAGGTCTCTTTGTGTCCCCTGATCCTCACTGATTTAATTTTCTCATTTTTAAATCATCTCAAACAGGACACTTCGGTCACCCCTTCCGTTATGTCATTCACATATAAAAAAACAGTAAGCCCTGGGACTGCCCTTTTGGCCCCCTCGTCACAGGTCCCCCTCGACACCTCGCCCGTACTATGACCGTTGTTGCCCCCCTGTCAGATATTCTCTGATCCATTGCAGTGCCTTTCCTGTTACGTGCCATCCTCTACTTTTTCAAACCCCGTGAGGAACTTTTGAACGCCTTTTTGCAGTCCAAGAAAATGCGTCTATACACCCCCTCTCTCGTGTCTTACTTCTGTTACCTTGTCATAAAACCCAGAGGTTTTTGGGCACGGATTTTTCCCTTCCCCAAACCGTGTTGGTTGTCTTTATAAGTTTGTGTCTTTTTAGGTGCCCCCCACTTCCTCCCGATGATCTTCTCCATGACTTTGCATACTATCCCGTCGGGAACAGGTCTTATTTTAATGCCTGTGTCTGTCTCCTTTCTTAAAAATTGGGACTACATTTGTTTTCCACACCTCTGTTCCCCATTTCAAGATAGGTTCAAAACTCAACCATTTTAACGAATTTTCCATACCTACTTTTATAGCTTCTCCAGTATTTACTTAAATGACATTAAAAGGTGATTATTTAATTTATGTAAATCTTATTGGTTACCCAATGTTTTTAATCAAAATTAGCCCACTTTTCACCTTAAATTTTCAGTTGCTCTACTATGAAAAAAAACAAAAGCAAAACCCGAGTAAACATACCCCCAAAACCCGGTCAGTAGAAAAGAAAATTAACGTAAGGGGCTTAGGGAATGTGTTGGAAGCCATTCTTTAAAATTTAAAAAGGGTTCTATCAAACCGAAAGAAAATAAACATTCAAACAAAGACCCAACCCAAAGATGATGCTCTTTCAAGTCTTTTGTTGTGTAGATCTAGACAAATTTGCTGTAAAAGAGGCACAGTGGGCAGGTGAAACTGCACCTGCATACCCCCGAAAACTTTCAATATCATTTCAAACACTGAACTTAATGTTAATATAAAGTCCCCTTAAACTGCCTCCACGGGAAAGCCGGTGAAAAAGATATCATAATTTATCCTTGAAAATATTTGGGGGAGCGGCTCCATATCCCAGCACTGAAATTACCCTTTTAAACAAGGGCTGACAGATGGTCAAGTACCCCATGAAAAACAGGGGGGCAGCGAGTACACTAAGGAGCTCAATTTGTGTAAAGGGCCCCAAAACTTTTCAGTCTCGTTTCCATCATGCTTTGCTTTAATGTGACCGGCTTCAGGGGTTTTTATCTGCAGCAGCCAAGCACAGGGTTCCCTGCTGACTCTTGGTTAGCCGGGCTGTCTGTGTTAGTATCCCTAAAACCACATGCCTCAACCACGGATTTGGGAAAGTAGCAGTTGTCCAAACTGAAAAACCCTCTTGATTCCAAATGTTTCTGAAAACTGCTGGTAACTGATTAAAGTTTTGTGTTCCTGACGGGGTTTTTTCCACACTTTTTCTTTCTTTTCAAAAAAGACCCACCTATCTTCCATGTATATATTATCAGGTTCCCTTTCTTCTCTATGCCGAAGAGAACAGACATTGTTTAGAGGCATCCTCAAAGTTTAATTTTAGCAGACTATATACTTTCTATGTACATATTCAGCTCTGCAAAAAAGACACTGTGAGCACAGAATATTTACCTAGTGAGAGCACTAGTTATTTAAGACAGACCATCTTAGCGTTGCTGCTCATCTTATTTTGAAGGTTCTCTTAATCCACTGTCATATTCCTGGTTTTGTGCATTTGCTTTATGTTCTATGACATGGTCTGCTTGTACTATATATATACATTGCGCTTATTTGGAGGTTTTCATTCCCTCTATACCTATGCAGTTGAAATTCGTCACCAATGAATATATTATTTTCATTTGCACACTGGATTTGTTGATATCCATCTGTAGTTTTCCTTTTTTCTCTTGAGGCGACTTTCATTCTTATTTTGGTCAGTCTGCATAAGAGGATATAAAGGTGTTGTTAGTGTTCATGTCTATAAGAATAAAAACCCCGTAACTGTGTTAGCACCATACATGTACGTACTTTGGGGCAATGAAAGTTTTACTTTGCTGAGACCGAACTTAGTTTGATTATTACCATTCTTTGTGATCTGTTAGAAATTTTAATACCCATTTCCCTACTTTTCTGTTACACCTATTGATAAATTTTACAAGTGATTATTCCGTGGTCGGATTTTCAAATGCTTCGCAACTTTCGAGTAGATTGCATCAGCATTTGGTTTCTTCGAAGGCCTTCATAATTTTGTCATATTGATCTTTGTTGTGATACGAAAAAAATTCCCAAATCTAAAGTCATATTGATTTAGATTTTTTAGCTCACATGTATCCATAAAGTCAGTAATGGGTGTCTCAGAACCCGTTCAAAGGTGTAGTTAGATGTTATTGCTACGGGGTTTTTATTTTTTTTTTTTTTTTTCTGTGAACTGGGTTATGTCTGAAGTTATTTTTAAGGTGCCTGGAATTTCACTTTTAATCTAAGCTCCTCCAAAGATCACTGTTTCTTTGTAAATAATTTATTCCGGAAATCAAGCCATGTGTTTAAAATCTGGTGAATCTGTGTTAATGAAATTATGAAAAACTCCCTGAATTTTCAACCCCTTTGTAAAGTCGATTGGATCAGTCAACAGTGATTCACATTTTTTTTTCAGGATTTCACTCATTGCTTTGTGTCTGAATCTCATCTGAACAGAAGTCAATACTGAAGATTTTATTTGGAATTTGCCTGTGAAAAAGTATTTTGGGTTTTCCCAATTTCTTTTTTTTTCTTTTGTGCTTCTTCTGGTACGAATACTTTACTTTCTGCTCCGTATCTGTAATTTCTCATCGTAGATTTTTGTGATAATTGTTGTTTATTAGCAATTCAGCAACCCTCTTCTTTTTTTGTAAAGTCTTCTAAGCTCTATGTATGATCTTCGTTTGGACTTATAGGATTTATTTTCTAGTATGTCCATTTTGGGGATGAGTACTTCCCGGTACTACTTCTGGACAATGATGCTGTTTAGCATCTTCTATTATAATTTGGAGATTGAAGTCCCAGGCAGGATAATATCTGATGTAGGGCTTTAAAGGTTTTAGACAGCTCTTTATCTTCCCCTGTGTTCAATGAAATCTGCTGCTGTTACAAAGGGGGTTGTATACGAGGATAATTACCAGATTTTTATTCTCTACTTCTTCCTAAGTAATTTCTACCATACCATTTGATGCTTAACATGTTAGTGCAAATATGTGAATCTTTCATATATAAATCTATTACTCCTTGCAATAAATAATATGAGAATTACCAAAAAGATTCCCGAGTGTGTTCAAGAGTGAAAATGACAAGTTCGTAAAACAGGCCAGAGTATGGTGCCTACTTTGGACTGCGTGCTGGTATCACCAACAGCCTGACTTATCTGGCTATCAACCAGGAGGCTTAGTATGAGACCTGTCGCGGAGGGGGAAGGGCAGTGAAAACCGTAATTTGTAAGAGGTACCCCAGAGGTACCCCAGGAAGTACCCCAGGAAGCATCATCAATACCAGCTAACATGGTGATTTAAGTGATATACACGCATCATAAACGGTGATCAAAACAGCAGTTGAAAAGTTGTGTCAAGAATAAAGATACCACACTGCTGTGTCAAGAATAAATACCTACTGTCAGAATAAGATACCTCACTGCTGGTCATAATAAAATACCACACTGCTGCGTCGAGAATAAAGATCACACTGCTGAGAATAAAGATCCTGCGTCGAGAATAAAGATACCTCACTGCTGCGTCGAGAATAAAGATACCACACTGCCGTCGAGAATAAAGATACCACACTGCTGTGTCGAAAATAAAGATACCACACTGCTGTCAAGAATAAATATACCTCACTGCTGTGTCAAGAATAAATATACCTCACTGCTATGTCAAAAATAAATATACCTCACTGCTGTGTCAAGAATAAATATACCTCACTGCTGTGTCGAGAATAAATATACCTCACTGCTGTGTCGGAATAAAATACCTCACTGCTGTGTCGAGAATAAATATACCTCACTGCTGTGTCGAGAATAAGATACCTCACTGCTGTGTCGAGAATAAAGATACCACACTGCTGTGTCGAGAATAAAGATACCTCACTGCTGTGTCGAGAATAAGATACCTCACTGCTGTGTCAAGAATAAAGATACCTCACTGCTGTGTCGAGAATAAAGATACCTCACTGCTGTGTCGAGAATAAAGATACCACACTGCTGTGTCGAGAATAAAGATACCTCACTGCTGTGTCAAGAATAAATATACCTCACTGCTGTGTCGAGAATAAAGATACCTCACTGCTGTGTCGAGAATAAAGGTACCACACTGCTGTGTCGAGAATAAAGATACCTCACTGCTGTGTCGAGAATAAGATCCTCACTGCTATGTCAAGAATAAAGATACCTCACTGCTGTGTCGAGAATAAAGATACCTCACTGCTGTGTCGAGAATAAAGATACCTCACTGCTGCGTCGAGAATAAAGATACCTCACTGCTGTGTCGAGAATAAAGATCCTCACTGCTGTCGAGAATAAAGATACCTCACTGATGTGTCGAGAATAAAGATACCTCACTGCTGCGTCGAGAATAAAGATACCTCACTGCTGCGTCGAGAATAAAGATACCTCACTGCTGCGTCGAGAACGCAAACTTCACAGATGTCTCAAGAATACTGCACACATTACAGATGTGTCCTGAACAATCCACACCCGCCTGTGTTCAGAACAATGCATATCTCACAGCTGTGTCCAGAACAACACATCTCATAGCTGTGTCCAGAACAATAAATATCTCACAGCTGTGTCCATTATTATTATTATTATAATCAAAAGAAGCGCTAACAGCTGTGTCCAGAACAATACATATCTCAGCTGTGTCCAGAACAATACATATCTCACAGCTGTATCCAAACAATACACGCCTCACAAATGTGTCAAGGACATACTCACGCCTCACAGATAGGATACACAGGAGTTGGCAGATGGTGTCTCCACGGACCAGGTTAGGGTACATTACGAGACGCAAGCCAAGGACAATGGGACAGCCTCACACGCACCGCACAAGGGTAAACACATCACTCTCAAAAATAAAAAGTTGACTGCCATTTCTAATTGAAACCCTGCAAGGGTGCTTCTGAAGGTACTCTCTAATGTTTATCCTTTCAGTTGCAGTGTTCTGATGCTTTGTATATCTCATTTCAGAATCCGTAGAATTCTATAAAGTTGAATAAATTTAACTTTAGATGGGATATAGGAAAGTACTGTTGACAATAGGTTGCAGACGGTCTAACAATGTACCACTGCGCCATGACAAATGAACTGAAGCTATCCTACTCTTCCTTGGATCGAACCTGATTACCTTCCATTCCTCAGGCGCTATACAACTGATACGAGTTAAGCGCTTCCTCAGAAAATATTAATCTAAATGTTCATGATATGAGTGCAGCGACTGTTCAGTTCTCTAGAGTTCGTCTGATAGCCACTTCCAAAATATTGTGACTGATACTCTCAACGTATTGTGATTGACAGTACTGGCAGGCACTATCAAAGTATTCACAAAGAAGCAGTGACATTTAAAGTGATGTGGTGAGTACCATACACAACAGTGATAGCTGGTGACACTTGTGGTTGGTGAATAAGGAAGACATAAGTGAGAGGTGATAATATTAAACATTTTACTTGTCTACAAAACCGTGATTAATATTTTTAACTGGTACAACCATACCGAACGTAACCGAGTTAGGTTCTTGGTAAAATCTGCTTCAAGTTGGGAAAAAAACAAGACTTTACAAGACATTCCTTCATAAGGGATATTGAAAATAGACTCCTAGCTGTTTTCAAGAGGAATCTTGAGAAGTTCCTCAAGTTACTTCCTTATCAGCTGGGCTGTTGTTGCCTACGTTGGACAGCTTGCTGCTAGCCCAACAACCTGAGTGATCAATCATCAACCAGGACGCATGGTGGGCGGTGTCCCGGGAATCATCTACAGGTGATCAACAAGACCTCACCCCTCTCTCTCTCACTGATAATACACAACACCTTGGCTTCCCGTAAGGGTAGAGGGAGTGCCTGACTAACTGTCCGTGACCTCTGTGTAACAGCTGCGTTCTAACCGTAAAATGCATTACACATATACCTGGAGTATCTGGAGAGGGTTTCGGGACCCTGAGCCACCATGCCTCGTGGTGGATCAGTGGAACTGACTTTAGGTGCCTGCCCAGTGCCTTCTTGAAGAGAGCCAGGGTCTATTGGTAATTACCCTTATGTATGCTGGGAGGCAGTTGAACAGTCTTGGGCCCCTGACACTTATTGTGTTGTGTCATTGTACTCGAGGCGCCCCTGCTTTTCATTGGGAATGTTGCATCTCCTGCCGAGTGTTTTGCTTTCATAAGGAGAGAATTTCGAGCGAAAGTTTGGTATTAATCCCGCTATGATTTTCCAGGTGTATATTATCATGTATCTTTCTAGCCAGCGTTCCAGGAACACAAATCAATTGACTTCAACCGTTCCCAGTAATTTAAATACTTTATCGTACTTATGTGTGCCGTGAAAGTTCTTTGTACACGCTCAGGTCAGCAATTTCTCCTGCCTTGAAGGGGCAGTTAGTGTACAGAGTACACAGATACTCCTCACTAACGACCGATTTCCGTTCATAATAGTAGGTCGGTAAGCGAATGGGTCTAAAGTGAGGAGCCATCCTTACTGATATTTCAAGCATACTGTACTGCTAGTGGGTTTGTGTCAACCATATTCAGATATTATTTTAATGTCACCTTTGCACCATTTATAACATTTTAGTATATTAAAAATAGAACTATGCATTAAAAAAAAAAATGTAAAATACACATACAGTACACTGGTGGTAGAGCTGGTCGTAAGTCCGAGCGGTTAAACAGGTAGGTAGTTGAATGAGGAGTATCTCACACACACACACACAATTATATATAATGTCGTTCGAATTGATATAACGTGATTTTGGCTTAAATAGCAACGCTCTTCTTGCCGAATAAGCAAGCGAAAATTTGTGTATGCCACAATTTCCAAAAAATCATTCTGAACCTAACGAAAAAAGATATTTTATTGTTTGTTTATTATTAAATTGTAAACTTATGTAAAATATATTTAGTTGGATTAGGCTAAATTGAGCTTGTTATAATACGGTTAAGTAATTTTCTATGGTTCTTTTGGTACAAAATTATTAATTTTTACATTAACATACATGAAAAATATATATCCTTAAACATAAGAGAAAATCTAGTTGTGGTTGCAGGGTCGAGAAGCCTCCTGGCCCGCCTTTCACTGGCCGCTACTCGGTCACTCTCCCCCCCTTGAGTTTTATTACCTTTTTTTGCATGAATGGATCCTGCCCCACTTATCCTTCCCAACTTTTCCCAAACTTGACAATTCTGTGATGAAAAATATTCCAACATCCCTCGATTCACTGAGTCTTAAATTTTCCAACTGTGACCCCTTGTTGCTGTGCCCTTTTCTGGAACACCCTGTCTCTGTCCACCTTGTCATTTCTCGTTTTTTTTATGTCGTTATCTTTCCCCCCAAAATTTTTCCTGTCCTCCAGTGCGTAGGTCGTTTTCCCCTTAACCTCTCCTAGAACATACTCCTAGCTCGGGACTAGTTTGTTGAAAACCCCTTGCACTTTCTCTAGTTTCTACGTGCTTGGTTGGGGGGTTCCAAACTGGTGCTGCATATCCAATATGGGCCTAAGTACACATTAAGGTCCTGAACGATTCCTTATTAAGATGTCGGAATGCTGTTCTTGGGTTTTACTAGGCGCCGTATGCTGCAGCAGTTTTTTGGGTTGGGTGTGCGCCTCAGGAGATGTCCCCGGTTTTATACCCCACTCCAAGATTCTTTTCCTTGAGTGAGGTTTGTGTCTCTGGCCCCTAGATTGTACTCCGTCTGCGGTCTTTTTGCCCTTCCCCAATCTTCATGACTTTCACTTGGTGGGTTGAACTCCAGGAGCCAATTGTGGACCAGGCTTGCAGCCTGTCCAGATCTTTGTAGTTCTCCCTTGGCCCTTCGTCCGATTGAATTTTTCTCATAAATTCACATCATCTGCAAACGGGGACACTTCGGAGTCTATTCCTTCCGTCATGTCGTTCACAAATACCAGAAACAGCACCGGTCCTAGGCTGACCCCTGTGGAACCCCACTCGTCACAGGCGCCCACTCTGACACCTCGCCACGTACCATGACTCGCTGCTGTCTTCCTGACAGATATTCCCTGATCCATTGGAGTGCCTTCCTGTTATCCCTGCCTGGTCCTCCAGTTTTTGCACTAATCTCTTGTGTGGAACTGTGTCAAACGCCTTCTTACAGTCCAAGAAAATGCAATCACCCACCCTCTCTCTTGTTTACTGCTGTCACCCTGTCATAGAACTCCAGTAGGTTTGTGACACAGGATTTCCCGTCCCTGAAACCGTGTTGGCCGTCGTTGATAAGCTCATTCCTTTCTAGGTGTTCCACCACTCTTTCCTGATAATCTTCCCATGACTTTGCATACTATACATGTCAGTGACACTGGTCTGTAGTTTAGTGCTTCATGCCTGTCCCTTTTTTAAAAATTGGGATTACATTTGCTGTCTTCCATACCTCAGGTAATCTCCCTGTTTCGATAGATGTGTTGAATATTGTTGTTAGGGGTACACATAGCGCCTCTGCTCCCTCTCAGGACCCATGGAGAGATGTTGTCCGGCCCCATCGCCTTTGAGGTATCTAGCTCACTCAGCAGCCTCTTCACTTCTTCCTCGGTTGCATGTATTGTGCCCAAAGCACTGTGGTGTACCCACCTTCCGTCTTTCTGGAGTCCTTCTGTCTCCTCTGTGAACACTTCTTTGAATCTCATGTTGAGTTCCTCACATACTTTGGGTCGTTTCTTGTGATCTCTCCTCCTTCCTTCCTTAGCCTGATCACCTGGTCCTTGACTGTTGTTTTCCTCCTGATGTGGCTGTACAACAGCTTTGGGTCAGATTTGGCTTTCGTGCTATGTCATTTTCATATTGTCGTTGGGCCTCCCTTCTTACCTGTGCATATTCATTTCTGGCTCTACGACTGCCCCTTTTATTCTCCTGGGTCCTTTGCCTTCTATACTTCTTCCATTCCCTAGCACACTTGGTTTTGGCCTCCCTGCACCTTTGGGTGAACCACGGGCTCATCCTGGCTTTTTCATTATTCCTGTTACCCTTTTGGGTACAAACCTCTCCTCAGCTTCCTTGCATATTGTTGTCACATATTCCATCATCTCGTTTACTGACTTCCCTGTCAGTTCTCTGTCCCACTGAACCCCGTTCAGGAAGTTCTTCATGCCCACGTAGTCCCCTTTCTTGTAGTTTGGCTTCATTCGTCCAGCCATTTCCTGCTTCCCTCCACTTGTAACTCTACTGTGTATTCGAAGCTTAAAACCACATGATCACTGGCCCCAAGGGTCTTTCATATGTGATGTCCTCAATATCTGCACTACTCAAGGTGAATATTAGGTCCAGTCTCGCTGGTTCATCCTCTCTCTCTCTGGTAGTGTCCCTTACGTGTTGGTACATGAAGTTTTCCAGTACCACCTCCATCATCTTAGCCCTCCAAGTTTCTTGGCCCCCATGTGGCTCCAAGTTCTCCCAATCATTTCCTTGTGGTTGAAGTCACCCATGATCAGTAGCTTCGCCCTGCTCGCATGAGCCCTTCTGGCCACTTCAGCCAGGGGTCAACCATCGCTCTATTACTCTCATCATACTCTTGCCTTGGCCTCCTGCTGTTCTGTGGTGGGTTATACATCACTGCAATTACCACCTTGGGACCTCCAGACTGAAGCGTTCCTACTATGTAATCTCTTGCCTTCCCCTGTCTCTCTCCCAGCTCATCAAAAATCCCATCGGTTTTTGATCAGCAGTGCCACTTCTCCCCCCCTCTGTTCCCCTGTCTTTCCTCAGGATCTGATATCCTGTTGGAAAGATGGCATCTGTTATCATACCTGTGAGCTTGGTTTCTGTAGAGCTATGATGTCCGGTGATGCCTCTGACTCTTTTGTGCCACTCCCCCCACTTATTTGTTATTCCGTCAGCTTGGTGTCCAGGAGGGCGGCGTGCCCGGCTCCTTGCCAAAGTCTGCTATGGTAGATTTGTTACGCTCCTCCACACCCACATGTCCAGATTGTTTCTTTCTCACATGTACAAATGCACATGTCCAGATTTTTTATTTCCCAGCATTTATTTCCATGTCCAAATTCTGGTAACATTCCCCCAAACAACCACCTAAGCCAATAATCATGAAAATATACGACACGAAACCCATGAACAATATTTACATCCATGCACCCTGTACGTGTATATGGCCACATCTGCACGCTGCATTACGCTATAAACACCCACACACCCAGACATCTCCACCCACCCTGCAGGTATCATCACATTAATGGTATGCAGTACCAACAAGTTGGTGAATAAGACAAGTGCAACAACTGTGTAATAGATACCCAGGTTTTGCACATGTGTGTTATCACTGTGACGTCTATAGGTCACATCACCCGGTGCTATGCTACATTGACTCGCGCATATGTAGTGTGAACATCTTCATATAGCACCACGCTATTCACATTTAACTCCCATACCTTACCTTTGATATACCTTTGAAGAGTTTCACTTCCCCGGAGTCCGGCCATGGGTCAGGCTCGCCTGGTGCTTACCGGGTTAACCAGGCTGTTGCGGGAGGCCCGCTGCCCCCTTTCCATCAAAACCCCGGGACCCACCTGGTGAAGATACTTGCCCATTTTCCCCTTTTTTATTTCACATTTGTTCCAGCCGTTTTTTGATATCTTCGGGTAAGATTTTGTTTTGGGACCCCGGATTTGATACAGTGTTCCTTTATTTGCCCACCCACCCTGCTCCCCCGGGTTTATTTTGCACTTCCCCCATATCTCTCACTCCACTAATACACAAAATTTAATTTTTTAAAAATTTAAACTTATTAAACTGATTGGAGAAACCCAAAGAAACCCAGAGGTTGTGGTTTTAGAAATAGTCCAGGTTTTTTTTCAGTTTTGCAGAAAAACAGGAAGAAACCCTGCTGGATTTGGGTTTTCCCACAAATAAAGAATCATAGATCTGGGGTTAATAGAAAACTGGAGAAAGTCATCAAAAACCCCAAAAATTTTCAACAACTTTTTCTTTAAAAATGTAAAGCGTTCCAATTTTCGGTTGCAGATTATGGGTATTCCCGATAATGTAGAGGGGAACCTGATGGGAAATTTATAATAAGGAGACTGAATAAAAGGGATGTTAATTCCTTTTCGAAGTGTTTAAACACCCCAAGAGATATTTTCCCTAAGAAAAAAAGGGGAAATAAAAATGACTTTTGGAAGAATAACTCTGTTTAAAAAAAAAAATGGCATTTAGGGGGAATCAAACGAAGAAAGGGTCGCCTTACTAAATATATTCAATTTAAGAGGTAAAAAAATGCAAGGAAAGCCTAAAAAAAAATATGAAAAAAAAATTGAGGGGGGAATCAAAGATCAACAAAGAGGTTTTTTTTCAGATGAATAGGATATTGGGAAAAAATAGGTTATTTAAAACTAACTCGGGTCGGTTTCTGTTGGGCAAAAAAATTTTAACATCTTTTTTTTCTCCCCGCTTTAAA
Organism: Cherax destructor; assembly: GCA_009830355.1. Lineage (NCBI taxonomy): Eukaryota > Metazoa > Arthropoda > Malacostraca > Decapoda > Parastacidae > Cherax > Cherax destructor. Next base: position 8,289 of record WNWK01025599.1, on the reverse strand, counting down.
AAAAATACAAATGAAACCCGACGTTAATAATAATAAAAGGGCGAAAATAAAATTTGTAAGATCACCACCGACGGTCCTCAGAGAACTTAAAGTTGAAAACCAAACAATCCCCTGCCCTGGGGCTATTTTAAGGGTTCTAAAGGAATGAAAAAGAAACTAGCAAACCTTTGCAAGCTTGAATAGGGCAAACTGGTATCATACCAGATAAGTGTTAAATTTTACCCATGGACAAAAACGGGGCATCAAAATTAATATATCCTAAATTGTGGGGAAATTATTCTATCAAGTCCAGATGCTATTCAAATACATTTAAAGATATAATTTGAACAATGAATCCCGATATAGTTTTCAAAAGGGGCCCTTCTTAACCAAAATTTTCTAACCTTTACACTAAGGTATTTGGGCAGTAGACCCAGATAATGGAAAGATATTGTATAAGGGAAATTCAGTAAAACCTCTGATAGGTTCCACAAGAAGTGAGAAGAAAGAGTGGCACATAGTAAAAGGGGAAAATTATCTCTAGGATCAGTCATGGGCAGTATGAATAGGAAGAAACGGAATGTGGCCCCTTAAAAAGTGGACGGGGTCGAAGGGGGCCCTTTTGAAGAATGTGACATTTGTTTGTAATTTTTGATGAAAAAACTTTTCCCAGACCAAGTCCAATAAAAGAACGGGGGAAGAGGAGGTTTGAGGTATCAGCTTTCTGTCCAAATTGGTGGATAAAAATCGACCCCAGGCTGGGACTGATTCCTCAAACTCCTACTCTTCTTCCATTGTTCTTCGTATTGGACTAAAGCCTGTGGCGAAACGAAAAAGACAGCAGATATTTTCATGGGGTGAAAATATGGGACTTGGGTATATTGATGTAAGGATCTAATTCAGAATAAAAAATAAAATTTCCTTTTCAAACTTGGATCATAGTCAAACTCCCGGGGGAACAAAAGATTCAGAGAACGACAAATTGATAATTAGACGTGTTGCACATGTCTAATTTATCATAGTCAAACTTTCAAAAATTTACAATTCTGGTTAGCGAAATTTAAAAAAGTAGTGCTAAGTGTTGCAAAAAACAATGGTTTCTGACTTCATAAAAAAGTATAAATAAGGGAAACCCAAAGGGTTATACTATTTTTTAAAGTTAGACTTCATTTAGTTTCCCCTTTCTTTTCCTGGTCTCAGTATTACAGGATGAATTTTAAATGCACGGGAAAATATAGAGAAGGATGAAGGTGACCACGTCCCAAAAAACCTTTTCCTTCAACGAAAGGCTGAAGGCCCTAAATTTGCCCTCTTAAAGACGAATTATGAGGATATAAAAAAAAATGTTAAACAGAAAAGGGGAATAAATAACACCATTGTTCTTGTTACTCACCTCTGTTTTTAATTTTGGGGGTATTTTGCATTCCCAAGTTTCTTATTTTCATAAGGAGGATTTCGGTGTTCAGGTTTAGTCGAGTCCCTTCAGGTTTTCCATTGAAAATTTTGTGACCTTTCCCCCTATATTCCAAAGAAAAATTTAAAAGGGACTTCAAGCTTTCCCCAAATTGATGAGTGAAAGTGCTTTTTCCAGCTCAATAATCTATGAAAGGGGGGTACATCAACAATTTTCCCACCCTAAGAAAAAAAAACGAAAAGGGGAATTGGTCAGTGTTCTAGTCTTCAGCTAGTTACCCAGTCCGTCATTTTCCTTGGGTAGAAAACAGCATTGGACCCTTAATGGATCTGACATCATTACTCCTGTCTCGCTGGGTTTTTGGGTCTGGAGTGATTTGAGTTTTTCCTTTTCGGTTTACTCCTGTTTCCTTAATTCTTCTATAACAAAAAAAATTGAAATTGTCATCTCAAACATTTTATTGTTTTTGACCTCCCGGGAAAACTTGATTTCTACCCCCTGAAGATTGCTGTGTCTTCGAAGGATGCCACTCAAGAGGTTCTGATGTCATCAGCGAAGGCTGTTACGGTGATAGATTTATGGTCTCATCAATTTTGGGATATGTTTTCACTCAGGCAGCCCCCGATTTCACTGTTTATTTATATTACTACTCTTTGGGTTCCATTTGTAAAGAAATTAAATATCCATCTGCCCACTTTTCCAATTATTCCTTTTGCAAAGCACTGTGGGGTTATCACACCATGGTCGCACTGGAACGCTTTCGTAAAATCAGTGTAAACTATATCAGTAATTAGCGTGTTCCCAGAGCACCAGGATCGCATCGTAATGATCTAGCACTTGTGAAAGGAAGGGGGGCTATCTTTTTCTAAACCCATGTTGCTCAGGATTGTGCAATTTTTTGGATTCCAAGTGATTGGCAGTCTTGCTTCTTAGTACCCGTTCAAAGACTTTAATGTAGTTTGGGTATTGGTCTATAGTACTGGTTTGGCAATGAATTTGCAGACAAGTGGAAGAAGCTGACATAGCGTTATTGGGGCGAGAACTTTGGGTAACTGTAAATATAAGTTGGACGGGTATATGAGTGGGTGCAGTTGGTGGGGTTTGACCTGTTTAGAATGCGACTATAGGCCACTGCTAGCGTTCTTCATTCTTTGATGTTTATTGAAATTTTGTCACACTGTCATAACTTACCGGAGTGAAACATAGTGGAGAAAGTATAGAATAAACCCAGTGGACGTAGTGTGCCATGATAACAAATAGAGAAAACTGTGTTAACATTCGCGAACCAAGACTATTCAAACACAAAAATATCACCGGAACGAAATTAAAACCAGACCATTATCTTTAAGTGCCTGACCAGCCGGGTTCTGATGGCTATGTGGGCCAGCGACTGTTAGCACTAACAACTTAGTTGACCTGGCGGTCCACAGGAAAAACTGGCTTCAAGCCGGCATGAGGATTCAACCCTTGCTAATAGTTGACGACTGCTACTATGCCAATTTCGTCATTAACTCTAGTTTGAATTATATTTTGTTGTGCAAATATGAAAACAATTAAGGTAGCCAAACCTAACTAAACCACCGGCCAGTGACTGGCTCAGATGTGCGACTCAATGAAAATTAAAGTTCTGTTTTTCGCTATTCCTCAAATAATAATTTGAACAAAAAAAAACTTTTTTATTCTGTGGTGTACATAAGTTGTATGTATTGTAAAATGTAAACTAATGCCCGAGTTCCTCCGAGTAGTAGTCGCTAAGCTTTGCTAAACCCTTTTTAAAACGTCACAGGTGTATCACAGGGTAACATCTCCACACGGGTCACGTCTCCACACGGTCACATCACACTATGCCACGCTACACAGTCAACGCCATGTAGTATGTCATTAGAGTGCACCTCATTCAGGGTTCATGTGTACGGCCACATCTTCCCGCTGTACCACGACGTCCATCACTAGGGGTAATTAGTGTCGCCTCGCATATAAATTAATCTAAAACCTACGGATAATTTTAGTTTCAAATTTTGATTTAAAAACAAAATAATTTTCTAGAAGTTAATGACAAAGTAGAAAAAATCTGCAAATGTATAACTAAGTAAAACAATAGAAGAGATTTATTTTTACTGTTAAATAAGTGTTCCGTGCACTGAACCTTTAACTTGTGTCTCTGAAGCGAATTCGGAGCAACAGATTGACTAGTTAGAGACCGGGTCCGATTAGTGGACGGAGGATCGAACCCCCACTCCCCATGAAGTGAATTACAATAAACCTTGAAGATTTCAAAACATTAAATAGAGTTCAACCTATGGATAATTTTAACGAAAACCCATACTCCCGTCAACCATTTCCTGAAGCTCCTTCAGTTGTTGCAGTAATATGTTTACTACATGTTAATACAATGGATATAAATCTAAAAATAAATTTTATACTTTGTTTTGGGATTAGCTTTATACAAAATAATCAAAAGTGAATCCACAGATATTGTAACAAACCACTGCTAAACAGACAACAAAAACAATATTTACAGTATAAAAATCTTAAATAAAACATTTTGTTACTACACAAGTGATCCTTGTAACAAGACAGTTATTAATGCGTTATTCGTCAAAAATTAGAGAAGAAACTAATTTACATTTCTTTCCTCCCCGGACACTTATAAATTGAGAGAATATCAGAATACGTCAGAAACAGGGGGGAAGGCGGCTAGAAGACCTCATAGAAACAGGGAGGAAGGCGGCTAGAAGACCTCAGAAACAGGGAGGAAGGCGGCTAGAAGACCTCAGAAACAGGGAGGAAGGGCTGGCTAGAAGACTCAGAACAGGGAGGAAGAAGGCTAAAGAGAGGAAACATGGAGGGAAGGAGAAGGCTAGAAGATAGACTGTACAATTTCCTCCGTTATTTTTTGTAGACTTATATTCTTAACGTTCTCATAATTGTTACATGTATATTCAAAAATATTCTGAATTTCATCATTCCAATAGTGTGGGAATATAATGAATCATTATGATACCCCGGCAGAAATTTGGGAAAATCTATTTTTAAAGGGAGTTCGGCTGGGTTTGGCCCATTCACCCTTAAAAATACATGTGCCAGATCAACCAGGCTGGTTTTCCTGGCACCTGGTTTACCTGGCTGTGGCCAGCTCCAGGTGAGAAAAACTCTGAGAACTCATCAAAGGTAAAGTTACCTGCGAACATGTTATAAAGCACACCGTTTTTCAAAAATTTAAGAGTCAGTTCCCAGCTGTAATAACTCCTCGAAAATCCCTGTCTTAGTAACAGAAGTCCCAAAGTTACTTTACAACTCATACGTTGGTAATTCTTCAATAGATTAGTGTGCAGTTTGCTCTTTAATTACATGGACCTAAATGATAGACAGCACTGTTACGGCCTGATCTTTAACAATGGTAGTTAGGTAATTACCTCACCGGCCGGCAGTCAGGGGTTACGCCATCAGACCTGATGTTTGACTGCCGGGCCGGCTTGACTGACAGTGCTAACGAGACTCTCCCATATACAACACTGGGAGGTTCACCAGCTCCCTGATACACCTAGGGAGTGTACGAGACTCTCCCATATACACTGCTGGAGATGTCAGCGAGACTCTCCCCTATACAACACTGGAGAGTTCACTAGCTCCCTGATACACCTGGGAGTGTTCAACAGACAGACCTGAGATTGACCCCTTCGTGCTGGTGAAGGCCTTAGACTATCTACTGGCTTATTCACCGTACCGACTGTGTTCCTGAGACTATGTACCTGAAAATGGACTGTTGTACCTGAACTTATGTACCTGAAAGTGTGTGACATGGTAACAGGTGGTGTCTTGTGTGACACTGATAACAGGTGGTTCTTTTGTGACACTATGTGGTGTCAGGTATTTAGTGGTGTAGTCAGAGTTTGTGACGATGGCACGACACAGGTTGAGTCGTGTATTTGATGTGTCATAACGCGGTGAAAAGGTTTTATTAGAGATGGGTTATGATGCAAGGAAGGTGTCTTATGGGCACAGAGAAGGGTGTCGTGTGACACAGAAGAGAAGGCGGTCATGTGACACAGAGAACGGGTGTCAGGGGACCCCGTGAGAAGGCGTGCCATAAGACAAAGAAGTATCATGACAAGGTGTGGTAGTGTCCGGTGACACTGAAGATGGTAGCGACTTGACACTACACCGAATACTTGATTTTACTTGTGACTTTTATCTTGTACTGTGGTTTTGTGTAAATAGGTTTTACACAGATTATTAGATTATATGTTTTATTCAGATTATATGTTTTATATTAATAATATATATTTAATATAATAAAAATCTGAAAAATGAGATTTACTCAGTATCCCAAACAGTCGTTTATTACAAATGCTTCTTTATTTGTAATAAGCACACTAAAATTATGACGCACTTTTTTAAAACAAACACAAACAATTTGGACACCTAATTTAGAGACCTTTTCGCTTGAAGACAAAGTTTTATCAAGTGTACAGAGTAAAGGGAAACAGAGCAATACAGGTAAGGACCACAGGAGAGGTACTGGTGACCTAACAGTGTATACGCTAACTGTTAGGTCAGGCTGTGTGCTACCCATAAGTATAAATGCAATATAATGCGATCCTTTATTGACAGTTTTGCCTACACAGGTGGCTTTTTCAAAAGCCCGCTGCGTGGGGAAAACGTTTTCAATAAAATCTCATTATACTGCATTATGTATCTGTCGTGTCGGTATTTCATAGCACTTCTCTCCAGTGTGGGTATTTATACCATCAACATAATGAGAGTTGTAGCTGCATCCAACAAACTGACAACCCCACCATTGAAGCATATATACCGAATGCCTTTAAACATTTATTAACCAGATATATATTCTTTATTTAGCAAAATATGATACATCAGCAGTGTGCCACTCCCTAAGATGGTTTCATAGTGGGTACATAAACTTAACCGTTTCCCTGTCATATTACTTCATAAACATACTTAATACTTATCTACGTTCATACTTTAAGCGAGGACAGATCTACTCAGGCTTCTAACTGAATTCCTATAACTCAGCACCATTATTTACTTCTCTTCTAATATTATTCCTACTGCTAGACACCAACACCATCAAACAGGATGGGCCCAATACATGGAGTCATATTATTCGTGGTACATAAGCCGACAAATTGGTAAAAGACGCTCTTTCTACACTTGGATATTTTTATTGCCGAAAATGTTTCGCCTTCATAACAGGTTTTTTCAGTCTAATACAAGTGAATACAACCACCACAGCAGTAGAAATGGTTTTGACGTGATCAGTCAAACCTAAAAACCTAAGCACAGGCATGTGTCAGACCAAATAGCATAGAGTAGATGAGAGATGAGATGAAGCAGCTGCCGTTGACGTCACCAGTGAGCGGGCCCATGAGTGGGTCATTTTGGGTCACGGTAAACAGTAGGTCATAGTAAACAGGTCATAGTAAACAGGTCAGTAAACAGTAGGTCATGGAAAACAGTAGGTCATGGTAAACAGTAGGTCATGGCAAACAGTTGTTTAGCAAGGAGCTGCTGAAGACTTTCCTGTAGCAAGATATCATGGTGTTGCTGTATCTTTACTGAGCAAGTGTTCTGCATCTTTGCTGAACTGTTTAGCCTAACCTACTAACGCTCTTCGAACACCTTCACCTATGATGTCAACTCCAGCTGCTTCATGTCGCCTCTGCTCTTAGTAAGATCGGGCCCCTTGCCTATGCTTTAGGCTAGAGTGACTGACTACTTCCCTGATTTCTTTCTTGTATTTGACTGAAGATTGTTGGGGAGGCAAAACTTTTCGGTAATAAAGATACCAAATTTACAGATAAGCGTATTCATCTACAAATAGTTTTAAATCTGTTAATTTTGAGCTGGTAGACTTCGTAGGCAATGAGGATATCGTTAAATATTCCATTAAAGGTTCATCGTAGGAGCTTCAAAGATTGCGTTCCACCAGAGATGGAGTAACTATTATTTGAGAAATGCCATCGCTAAGGATGATCAAAGGGAGATGATTGGGCCACCTAGGCCGACCTACGGAACTACGGGAGAAAGAAGACTCTCGAAACCAGTCACAGGTATATCACAGATAAGATAACGCCTAGCATGTTTGAAAAGACTTACTGGACTCTTATGTTCTCCAAGATGGTGTACCCATCATTCAAATATACACTCACTGTTAAACAATGCACTAGGCGTCAATGGTTTGATTCACTTTTGCTTGTGTTGTTTGGCGACTAAATGTGTTTGCCGTTTCTGGGGGCCCTGTCTGCCACACCGTGAATCCCAGAGCTTAACGGTGCTCACGCCACATGACACAGGTCCACGCCACAGAGCCAGGTGCTCACCCCAAAGAGAAAGGTGTCACGCCACAGGCCAGGTGCCACGCCACAGAGCACAGGTGCTCACGCCACACAAAAGGTGCTCACCCCAAAACCCGAGCACAGGTGTCACGCCAACGAGCACAGGTGCTCACGCCACAGAGCACAGGTGCTCACGCCACACGAGCACAGGTGCTCACGCCACACGAGCACAGGTGCTCACGCCACAGAGCACAGGTGCTCACGCCACAGAGAAAGGTGCTCACGCCACAGAGCACAGGTCCCAGCCACATGAGCACAGGTGTCAGCCACATGAGACAGGTGCTCACGCCACATGACACAGGTTCACCCCATGAGAAATTACCCAAATAACAAATGCTAACTCTCACCCCCCCCGCTAAAAAATAGCGGGGCAAAATTCACCCCCCAGGTTAAAAAAAAGTTAAATAGTTGCTAAATCTACCACATCCTTGGGTTCTCGGGGTTATAGGTCTACTAAAGAGCCCGTTCCGAGAGCTAGCGGGGTCTACTCACAAGCACGCCTCGCTCGAGAGCAGCTAGGTCTACTCAAACACGCCT
>WNWK01025598.1:25000-28382 GCA_009830355.1 Cherax destructor | reverse complement strand
GGTGGGAGTTCCCAAGAAACGACCAAGAGGTATGTGGGAGCTCAACATGAGATTTAAAGAAGTATTTACATAGGAGACAGGAAGGACTCAAGGAATTCAGAATAGGGAGGTATACCAACAAGTGCTGGATGAAATACACACAACCGATGAGGAGTTGAAGAAGCTGCTATGAGAAGTTGATACCTCAAAAGCTGTGGGACCTGACAACATTTCTCCGTGGGTCCTTAGGAGGGAGCAGAGATGTTGAGTGTGCCACTAACAAAAATCTTCAACACATCCATTGAAACTGGGCAACTACCTGAGGTGTGGAAGATGGCAAATGTAGCCCCAATTTTTTAGAAAGGAGACAGACACGAGGCATTAAACCTGTGTCACTGACGTGTATAGTATGCAAAGTCATAGAGAAGGTCATCAGGAGGAGAATGGTGGAGCACCTAGAAAGACATTCTTATAAACGACATCCAGCACGGTTTCAGGGAAGGAAAATCCTGTGTCACAAACCTACTGGAGTTTTATGACAAGGTAACAGAAGTAAGACACGAGAGAGAGGGGTTGAAAGACTGCATTTTCTTGGACTGCAAGAAGGCGTTCGACACAATTCCTCACAAGAGCTTAATGCAAAAGCTAGAGGATCAGGCACATGTAACAGGAAAGGCACTGCAATGGATCAGAGAATATCTCACAGGGAGGCAACAACGAGTCATGGTACGTTACGAGGAGTCAGAGTGGGGCACCTGTGACGAGTGGGATTCCACTGGGGTCAGTCCTAGGACCTGTACTGTTTTTGGTATATGTGAATGACATAACGGAAGGGATATACTCAGAAGTGTCCCTGTTTGCAGCTGATGTGAAGTTAATGAGAAGAATCAAATCAGTTGAGGATCAGGCAGGACTACAAAGAGACCTGGACAGGCTACAAACCTGGTCCAGTAACTGGCTCCTAGAATTTAACCCTGCCAAATGTAAAGTCATGAAGATCGGGGAAGGGCAAAGAAGACCGCAGACAGAGTATAGTCTAGGTGGCCAAAAACTGCAAACCTCACTCAAGGAAAAAGATCTTGGGGTGAGTATAATACCGAACACATCTCCTGAGGCACACATCAATCAGATAACTGCTGCCGCATACGGGCTGCTGGCAAACCTAAGAATAGCGTTTCAATACCTGACTAAGGAATCGTTCAAGACTCTGTACACCATATACGTCAGGCCCATACTGGAGTATGCAGCACCAGTTTGGAACCCACACCTGGTCAAGCACGTCAAAAAATTAAAGAAAGTGCAAAGGTTTGCAACATGACTAGTCCCAGAGCTAAGGGGATTGTCCTACGAAGAAAGGTTATGGGAAATCGGCTTAACGACAATAGAGGACAGGAGGGTTAGGGGAGACAGGATAACGACGTATAAAATACTGCGAGGAATAGATAAGGTGGACAGAGATAAGATGTTCCAGAGAGGGGACACATAAACAAGGGGTCACAATTGGAAGTTGAAGACTCCTATGAGTCAAAGAAATGTTAGGAAGTATTTCTTCAGTCATAGAGTTGTCAGGAAGTGGAATAGCCTAGAAAGTGACGTAGTGGAGGCAGGAACCATACATAGTTTTAAGGCGAGGTTTGATAAAGCTCATGGAGCAGGGAGAGAGAGGACCTAGTAGCAATCAGTGAAGAGGCGGGCCAGGAGCTATGACTCGAACCCTGCAACCACAAATAGGTGAGTACAAATAGGTGAGTACACACACACACACACACTAACGAGAAACTGTTAATAAGCAATAAAATTAAAATTATTCAGTAATTCATATTGTTCAGCAAAGAGATATACTTACCTTATTGTTGATGGTTCAGATAAGAAACTAATGTTTTTGTCTGTAATGTCTGTCGCTCACAGCAACACGGAAAAAATGTGATGGATCAATGCTAACTCCAGAGAGGAGTAGAAGAATGAGGCAAGACAGTCAAACTTACCGCTTTTATTAGAGAGATGAGAGATATCTTGGCTTCCTATTGGTCAATATCATGATTATAAGTTAACAAGTGGGAGGTGCCTGCGTGTCCCTAGAACGAGACGTCACCGCACACACAACTCTGAGACAACTGTTTCGATTTTCCAAGCTTTACTGTGAAATGTCAGTAGAATGTACTTTGTACATGTATGCAAATACATACACACACACAAACACACACACACACATTTTCTTGGACTGCAAGAAGGCCTTCGACACAGTTACTCACAAGAGATTAGTGCAGAAGCTAGAGGATCAAGCGGGTATAACAGGAAGGGCATTGCAATATTTCAGAGAATACCTGACATGGAGGCAATAACGGGTCATGGTACGTGACGAGGTGGGTGTCTTGGACGGAAGGGATAGACTCAGAAGTGTCCCTGTTCGCAGATGATGTGAAGTTAATGAGGAGAAATTAATCAGATGAGGATCAGGCAGGACTTCAAAGAGACCTGGACAGGCTGGACACCTGGTCCAGCAACTGGCTTCTCGAATTTAACCCCGCCAAATGCAAAGTTATGAAGATCGGTGAAGGGCAAAGAGACCGCAGACAGAGTGTAGGGTAGGTGGCCAAAGACTGCAAACCTCGATCAAGGAGAAAGATCTTGGGATGTGTATGAGATCGAGCACGTCTCCGGAAGCACACATCAACTGGCAAACCTGAGAATAGTGCTCCGATACCATAGTACGGAATCGTTCAAGACACTGTACACCGTGTACGTCAGGCCCATACTAGAATATGCAGCACCAGTTTGAAACCCACACCTGGTCAAGCACGTCAAGAAATTGGAGAAAGGTTAGTTCCAGAGCTAAGGGGAATTTAAGGGAAATCGGCCTGACAACACTGGAGGACAGGAAGGTTAGGGGAGACATGATAACGATATATAAAATACTGCGTGGAATAGACAAGGTGGATAGAGACAGGATGTTACAGAGAGGGGACAAAGAAACAAGGGGTTACTATTGGAAGTTGAAGACTCAGATGAGTCAAAGGGATGTTAGGAAGTATTTCTTCAGCCATAGAGTAGTCAGGAAGTGGAATAGCCTAGCAAGTGATGTAGTGTAGGAAGGAACCATACATATTTTAAGACGAGGTATGATAAAGCTCATGGAACAGGGAGAGAGAGGACCCAGTAGCGATCAGTGAAGAGGCGGGGCCAGGAGCTGTGTCTCGACCTCTGCACCCACAATTAGGTTGATTTAGGTGAGTACACAGGCCCAAACAAAGGCCCAAAGACAATACGATAATGACATAGCAGCGAAAGCGAAATCTGACCCAAATCTGTTGAACAGCAACATCAGGAGGAAAAGAAATGTCAAGGACCAGGTAATCAGGCTGAGGAAGGAGGGAAGTTCACAAGAAACGACCGTGAAGTATGT
>WNWK01025598.1:0-20000 GCA_009830355.1 Cherax destructor | reverse complement strand
TAGAGTTATTATTGAAAGAATTAAGAGTAAGACAGAAAGCAGGATAGCAGATGAACAAGGGGGCTTTAGGAAAGGTAGGGGGTGTGTAGACCAAGTGTTTACAGTGAAACATATAGGTGAACAGTATTTGGATAAGGGTAAAGAGGTTTTCGTGGCATTTATGGATTTGGAAAAGGCGTATGATAGGGTGGATAGGGGGGTAATGTGGCAGATGTTGTAGGTGTATGGAATAAGAGGTAGGTTACTGAAAGCAGTGAAGAGTTTTTATGAGGATAGTGAGGCTCAGGTTAGAGTGTGTAGGATGGAGGGGGACTATTTCCCAGTAAAAGTGGGCCTTAGACAATTATGTGTGATGTCACCGTGGTTGTTCAATATATTTATAGATAGGGTTGTAAGAGAAGTGAATGCTAGGGTCTTGGCAAGAGGTGTGGGGTTAAAAGATAAAGAATCAAATACGAAGTGGGAGTTGTCACAGTTGCTTTTTGCTGATGACACTGTGCTTTTGGGAGATTCTGAAGAGAAGTTGCAGAGGTTGGTGGATGAATTTGGTAGGGTGTGTAAAAGAAGAAAATTGAAAGTGAATATAGGAAAGAGTAAGGTGATGAGGATAACAAAAAGATTAGGTGACGAAAGATTGGGTATCAGATTGGAGGGAGAGAGTATGGAGGAGGTGAATGTATTCAGATATTTGGGAGTGGACATGTCAGCAGATGGGTCTATGAAGGATGAGGTGAATCATAGAATTGATGAGGGGAAAAGGGTGAGTGGAGCACTTGAGTCTGTGGAGACAAAGAACTTTGTCCATGGAAGTAAAGAGGGGAATGTATGAGAGTATAGTTATGAGGAGAAGGCTGGAGGCAGTGGAGATGTCATGTCTGAGGTCAATGTGTGGTGTGAATATAATGTAGAGAATTCGGAGTTTTGGAAATTAGGAGGAGGTGCGGGATTACCAAAACTATTATCCAGAGAGCTGAGGAGGGGTTGTTGAGGTGGTTTGGACATGTAGAGAGAATGGAACGAGACAGAATAACTTCGAGAGTGTATAAATCTGTAGTGGAGGGAAGGCGGGGTAGGGGTCGGCCTAGGAAAGGTTGGAGGGAGGGGATAAAGGAGGTTTTGTGTGCGAGGGGCTTGGACTTCCAACAAGCATTTGTGAGCGTATTTGATAGGAGTGAATAGAGACAAATGGTTTTTAATACTTGACGTGCTGTTGGAGTGTGAGCAAAGTAACATTTATGAAGGGATTCAGGAAAACCGGCAGGCCGGACTTGAGTCCTGGAGATGGGAAGTACAGTGTCTGCACTCTGAAGGAGGGGTGTTAATGTTGCAGTTTTATAACTGTAGTGTAAAGCACCCCTCTGGCAAGGCAGTGATGGAGTGAATGATGATGAAAGTTTTTCTTTTCGGGCCACCCTGCCTTGGTGGGAATCGGCCGATGTGTTAATAAAATATATATATATATATATATATATATATATATATATATATATATATATATATATATATATATATATATATATATATGTCGTGCCGATTAGGTAAAACTGGCGATTTTGGCTTAAATAGCAACGGTCTTCTTGCCATATAAGACAAGTGAATATTTGTGTATGCAATAATTTCGCCAAAATCATTCTGAACATAGCGAAAAAATATATTTCATTGTGTTTGTTTATTATTAAATTAATGTTAACGTATCTAAAATATATTTAGTTGGGTTAGGCTAAATTAAATTGCGCTTGTTGTAATAAGGTTAGGTAGGTTTTCAAAGTTTCTCTTGGTACAAAATTATAAATTTTACATTAACATAAATGAAAAAAATATATCTTTAAACGTATAAGAGAAAATTTTAGAAAGGATTTAATTTTAGATGAGTTCTTGCTAATTGACCAGTTTTACCTAATCGGCACGACATATATATATATATATATATATATATATATATATATATATATATATATATATATATATATATATATATATATATATATATATATATATATATATATAAAGCACAAACAGTCCCATTGGAACAAACCGATCATGGAAAAGATCGCCAACACAATGCTCACCAATGATTCATGAAAGGACAAAGCTCGTCTCCTAGCGGTGAAGGAGATTTTTTTTTAGCTGCTCCCAATTCCTCCCTGGGCACTCAACTAGACCCACAGGCCATACGGATTGGTGTTGCTCTTCGCCTAGCCGCCCCCATACTCACCGAACATAGGTGTATATGCGGCAGGGCGACGGCTCATCAATTCGGACTTCATGGTCTCGTGTGTCACACATCAGAAGGGAAGTATTATGCTAGACATGAGGAGGTCAACGACATCATAAAGAAAAGCCTCGGCACAGCCCGTTGCCCAACTCGACGGGAACCTCAAGTGCAGAGGTTTGACGGAAGTCAAAAACGTCCTGATGGAGCTACTATGCTACCCTGGAAGGATGGTAAGCAGGCTGCCCAGCTTTTGTGGCATTCGTGGCTGAGTTCATCAGAGCGCTGCCTGGGAATCTTGACTGCCCCCAGTAACAGCATCGAGTCCTGCTGACTGTGATCATTCTCTGTATATAACCGCTTGTTTCTGCGTGGTGCATTGATTTAAAAATCGCTTGAGAGGTCAGAACATACAGGAGGAGATTGAAATTGCTTGAGTAAATACTTAAGGCTCACTGACGTGCCCAGGCTGGGAAAGAAACATGGCTCGAGAACCAGGCTGCCCAGCTTTTGTTTCATTCGTGGCTGAGCGGATAAGAGCGCAGCCTGGGAATCTTGACCATTCCCTGTAGCAGTATCGAGCCCTGCTGACTGCGATCTTTCTCTTTCTCTCTCTGAGGGGATTTCCCATAACCATTCATTGCGTCTGAGCATAGTACTTGCTTTCAAAACACAAACTTTTAATCCGTAACTCAAAGTTTAACATTCATTATTATTTCAATCATGAATCTAGGGTTAAAAGAAGTGTTTTGCTTACAATGTTCCTGAGAGCTTTCCATACCTGCAGTCCTGAGTTTTTAGAAGATGAAATTAACAAAATATTAAACAGCTACAAAACTGAGATATCCCAGGGATTTCGTTGAGAAGGTCCTACTGTCAGCTAGGAAGACTTTCTACAGGACTGAACCTAAGGAAACGCCTGACAGGAAAAATGTATTGGTCTTGCCATGCAATGACAATTTGGTCTACCTGCGTGATACCCTAAAAACTCAATAAAAATCTAACTTTCAAAAACACGGGGACAGTGAAACAGAGTATTGTATTGTATGAGGTTCGCCGGTACTGCCGGTCCTGGTCTTCTCCAGATGGTGACCCGGCCTTGGCTCCCAGGAATGGGAGTGTCTTGGAGAGCATGCCAGCGGTGAGCAGCTGCCGATGCGAGGACGGCTGGTGGGGCTGCACAGCAGCAGGCAGTGTCAGGAAGGGCCTAGAAAGCAGCTGTTACAGGGTCAATTACAGCCACAGCCTAGCTTTAGCCAATGGCAAAGTGCTGGAGAACTCAGCTTTCTATTCGAGTGAACCGTTTTGGAGAGATCTGAACTTCTTTCTTGAGATGTAGTCCACCGCAATCACAGTTGTGGTGTTTGCTAAGCACTGTTTGACGCGTTGGAGTACTTGTTCGGTGGTGAGGACATGCTTCGAGTCGAAGGTGAGCTTAACAGTCACATCCTGGAGTCGCATTGTATTGGTCGGTTGTGTAGAGCCAGAGAACAGGTATTTCCACGTATTGAGGCTCATTATCCAGGGCTAAGGCAGCCACAGGAGGGCTGGCAGCAGTGGCAGTTGAAGGAGTGTCTGACTGGGCCGAGGCAGCGAGAGTTTCATCACGATGTTGTAGTGTTTTAGCTCTCTTGGCTGGTGGAGGCTGAGATGGGACAGGCGAGGTCGCTGATTGGTCCATTGCAGTGGTGGTTGAGAAAGGTGCTGGTGGCCTCTCATTGGTGGGATTTAGTGGCGTCTCGTCGGTCTCCGACTCGTCCATCTCAGCGGTGGAAGGAGGAGGCGGCGGTGGTGGTGGATGGAGCTGTGGAGATATTGACAATATTTGCAGTGAGTTTAATGATGTCAGAAGAAGGTGGAGATTCAGGGAATGTAAAGCTGGGCATGTTGTTGAGCTTGAAGAGTTCATTGATGGTGGAATTGAATGATCCAGGCGCAGGTACATTATGCATTTGGACATACATAATGCAGTAGAGAATTTTGGTGGAGTCGCTGGCAGGAATCGGTGGTGATGTATTACTGGTGGAGGACGCAGTTTGAGTAACCTTGAGAATCTTGGTGGTATTTGCTTGCAGTTTTGTAATAGCAGCATATGTTGGAGATTGAACAGTGGTTTTCCTTTGCTGTTCTAGTTGTTTCTTGAGTACTTCTCGTCTAGTTGGGCATTTGGCATCAAGGGTATGGTGCTCATTCTTGCAGTTCAGATATTTAGGTGGAGTGGTGATGGTGCAAGACTTATAATCATGACCTTCGTTGCCGCTGGTCGAGTACAACTTCTTGTTCTTGATGGGACAGTCCTTAGTGGTGTGCATATAGGAGTAACAGCTGTAACACTGTGTGATGTGCTTGAATCTCTCTGCTTCAATATAGGTTGGGTTGATATAAAAATAGTGGGTAGCCAGTCCCTCAGCGAGAGCTCTGGCTGCCATGTTGACATCAGAGAAGGTGACCTTTAGCATTGGGGAAGCATTGGGTATTTTGGTAACATGTTCCACCGTGGCCCAAGCGTTCTGGTCTTCAATGGATGTTTTTATTTCTTCAATAGCCAGGGTAGTGATGAGTTTATCCAGTGGCTTGAGGAACACAGTTGTCTTGGCCCTCAAGGCTGGGAAAGTCTTAACTTGAAATCCTCGCTGGTGAAGAGTGGTAGTAGCGTTGGTGGTGATGAGTTTCTCGGCCACGAAAGCCTCTTTGAGCGATAAAATCGTATTACACTTGACCTGCAGGATGCAGGTCAAGTGTAATACTTGCAGCAGCCGCCGCTAACGGCTGCTGCAAGTGCTAATTTGGACGAATCGTTGACTGTCCCGCTAGCTGGTTTGATCTTCACTCTGTCTGAGAAGTGTATCTTGGAATATGATGCCAAATGTAGAAGTAAAAGTTTCCCTCCCCAATGGGGATCGTTGGGATGCGATGTGTGTCTGTGAACCAATGATAATCCCTTTCACTGTCGGAGCCTCTGATTCTAAAGTCTCGTTCCGTGTCGAAAAATATTCGAAAAAAAAAAAATTCTTAAGAAAATCTTAAAAATATTTTTCTAAGTGTTATAAAAAAAAAAAAAAGTTTGCGATCATTGCTTACCGAGATATAGAGGCGTAAATTTGACAGAACGTGAACCGCTTACGGCAATATCCATGACTGCCACTCACTCGCTAATATTATATTTACTTTTATTCCAAGTAACTTTTATGGTTTATGAGACCAATATAAAACATATTGTATGTATATTCACTGGTTGTATACAACACAATAACCTCACACACATTGTTATCATTACATTGTTGACAAAACTTGTTTACACAAACCAACAATAACAAATATTGTATATTACTATTTTTCTATAATATATACACACTGTCACTGGACATGTTCCAAGAAGTTCTTCAACTTGTGGATTCTTGTTGTTGTGTGTGGGTTCATTGTTTGTGTGGTATCGCATTGCTACAGGTGCCCTAGGTGGTGTGTTGTAATACAGACTGGAACCTGAGTGATATATCATCAGAGGTAAGTAAGTAGTCATGGAGGTTCATTTAGGTATGAGTGCACATGTGCGATCATCCTAGGATAGCCCAAAAGGACAAAAAATAAATGAGTGATTCCAAAGTAAAGGAAGGAGACAAGACGTACAATGAGGCCCTATCAAGGCACCAGGCAAGGTCGAGGAATTAAACAGGTGTGATGGTGGGCACACGAACAGCAGTGTGGGCAAAGAAGTAGGTAGAGAAGGTGACAGGCCCCAAACAGAATAGCGACAAGGCCACCAAGAGATAAGGGAATTAATAAGGGGAGGCAGTGGTTATGTATGAATGAGAACCAGAGATGTGGATGGAAAAGCAATGGGAGGAGGAGAGGGAGAGGTCAGTCTTTATTCATGGGCTTCAAAAGAGTGAAGAGAGGACATACGATGAAAGATGGTAGAAGGAAAAACAAGAGATTGAAAATATCATCAAACAAGCAGGAGAGGAGGACATGAGTGTGCTAATAAATTTTCAGAGAATAGGGGTACTTGAAGGGGAGAAATTGGCCAGTCAAACTGATTTTCAAGACAAAAATGGTGAGGAACATGATCCTACAGAAGAAACCACAGCTGAAGGAATCAATGAAATTCCGAAGGGCATTCCTGGACTGTGACAGAACGAGAACAGAGTGACAGCAGCTGAGAGACAGGACACAGAGACCAAAGGGGCAAGAAAGAGAGACAACAAGAGTTGAGTGGAGCAACAAGCATAAACACCCACAGAAGCACACTCAGAACCCTGCAGTCAAACATACTTTCAAAATACATAACACACTTCTCACCCAGAGCCCCCACCCGAAATTATGCTCTAGAATCCCATAGCATCCCATAGCACAAACCCCCCAGAATACAACATTGGACAGGAAAGTGAAGGTATGGTACACCAACCCTGATGGAATAACGAATACGTGGGAGGCGTGGCATGAAAGAATCACAGAAACATCACCAGACATCATAGCTCTCAAAGAAACCAAGCTCACAGGAATAACAGATGCCATCTTTCTAACTGCATATCAGATCCAGAGGAAAGACAGAGGGAGTTGAGGAGTGGCACTTCTCATCAAAAACCAATGGGATTTTGAGAAGCTGAAGTGAGGATGTAGAGGAGAAGCAACGGACTACATTATAGGAACACTTCAGACTTGAGGTAACAAGGTGGTGATGGCAGTGATGTATAAACCACGACAGAATAGCAGGAGGTCAAGGCAAGAATATGATCAGAGTAAGAGATCAATCGTTGACACACTGGCTGAAGTGGCCAGAAGGGCCTATGTGGTCAGGGCAAAGATTCTGATTGCGGGTACTTCAATCACAGATAAACTGACTGGAAAAACCTGGAGCAACATGGATGCCCAGAAAAGTGCAGTGCTAAGATGCTGGAGGTGGTACTGGAAAACCTCATGCATCAACACGTAAGGGACACTACCAGAGAGAGAAGAGATGACGAACCAGGAAGATTGTACTTAGTATTCACTTTGAGTAGTGCAGAGATTGAGGACATCACACACATGAAAGACCCCTCGGGGCTAGTGATCACGTGGTTCTGAGCTTCAAATACATAGTAGAGTTTCAAGTGGAGGGAGAGGTAGGAAGAATGAAGCCAAACTAAAGAGAGGGCATGAGGCATTTTCTGTGTGAGGTCCAGTGGGACAGAGAACTGACAGGGTAAACAGTAAATGAGTTGATGAAATATGTGACAACAATTTTCATGGAAGCGGAGGAGAGGGTTATACCTAAGGCCAACAAATATAATGAGAAGGCCAGGACGAGATCTTAGTTCACTCGAAGGTGTAGAGAGGCTAAAACCAAGTGAATGGATTCCTAGAGAATGGAAGAAGTATATAAGGCAAAGAACCCAGGAGAACAAAGTATTCGAAGAGCAGGAAATGAATATGAACAGGTGAGGAGTTAGGCCCAGCGACAATACGAGTATGACACAGCAGCGAAAGCCAAGTCTGACCCGAAGCTGTTGTGACATCAGGAAGAAAATACAGTCAAAGACCAGGTAGTATTATTATTGGTAGAATTACTGACAATATGTTAAGTAATAGGACACAAATGCAACTAATGTGACATTTTATTGAGGCAACGTTTCGCTCACCAGAAGCTTTGTCAAGATGTTGACAAAACTCTTGGAGTTTTGCCACAGTAAAATGTCACATTAGTCGCATTTGTGTCCTTTTAATTAACAAAGACCAGGTAATCAGGCTGATAAAGGAAGGAGGGGAGTTTATAAAGATGTATTCATAGGGGTGACAGAAAGGACTCTGGAAAGACAAAGAGGTGAGATACACCAACAAGTGCTGAACACGATGCATATATCAGAGGAGGAAGTGGAGAGGCTGCTAAGCAACTAGATATCTCAAAGGCAATGGGGCCAGATAACATCTCTCTGTTGGTGGTGAGAAAGGGAGCAGAGGCGCTGTGTGTATCACTAAAAACAATCTTCAACACATCTATCGAAACAGAACGACTACTTGATGTATGGAAGAAAGCAAATGTAGTCATAGTTTTTAAAAAAAGGAGACGGACATGTAGCATTAAACTACAGACCAGTGTCACTGACATGTATGCAAAGTCATGGAGAATATTATCATAAGAGTCGTGGACCAACTAGAAAGGAATGAGCTTATAAGTGACAACTAGCACGGATTCAGAGACGGGAAATTCTGTGTCACGAACGTACTAGAGTTCTATGAAAAGGTGACAGCAGTAAGACGAGAGAGAGAGAGGGGTGGGTAGATTGCGTTTTCTTGGACTGCAAGACAACTTTTGACACATTCACACAGGAGATTAGTGCAAAACTGGAGTACCAGGCAGGTATAACAGGGAAGGCACTGCAATGGATCAGAGATGGTACGTAATGAGATGTCAGAGTGGGCGCCTGTGACGAGCGGGGTTCCACAGAGGCCAATCCAAGGACTAGTGCTATTTCTGGTATATGTGAACGATATGACGGAAGGAACAGACTCAGAAGTGTCCCTGTTTGCAGACGATGCAAGTCAACACAGGGATCCGAACAGGCTGCAGGCCTGGTCCAGCAACTGGCTCCTGAAGTCCAACCCCACCAAGTACAAAGTCATGAAGATTGGGGAAGCTCAAAGAAGACCGCAGATAGAGTACAGTCTGGAGGGACAAAGACTACAAACCTCACTCAAGGAATAGCATCTTTGAGTGGGTATAATACCGAGCACATCTCCTGAGGCGAATATCATCCAAATAACATATGGGCGAATAGAGAACCTAAGAATAGCATTCCGGCATCTCAGTAAGGAGTCGTTTCGGACCCTGTACACCGTGTACCTCAGGCCCATATTGGAGTACGCAGCTCCAATTTGGAGCAACACCTGACCAAGCACGTCAGGAAACGAGAGAAAGTGCAAAGGTTTCCAACCAAACTAGTCCCGGAGCTAAGGGGCATGTCCTACGAGAAGAGATTATGGGAACTCGACATGATGACACTGGAAGACAGGAGGGACAAGGGGACGTGATAACGGCATATAAATTACTGAGAGGAATCGAGAAGGTGGACAGAGAGAGGATGTTACGGAGATGGGACACAGCAACAAGGGGTCACAATTGGAAGTTGAAGACTCAGATGATTCACAGGGATGATGTTAGAAAGTATTTCTTCTGTCTCAGAGTTGCCAGGAAGTGGATTAATCTGGAAAGTGAGGTAGTGGAGGCAGGCACCATACACAGCTTTAAGAGGTATGATAAAGCTCATGGAGCAGGGACAGAGTGGACCTAGTGGCGACCAGTGAAATGGCGGGCCATGAGGTATGACTCGATCCCTCCAACCACAATTAGGTGAGTACATACACATACTGTCATGTAGCGGAGGTGTATAGAATGAGGGAGTAATAATGTGAATAAAGAGAATATTGAAGATAAAAAAATACAATAAAAAACAAGTAAAAATAATATAATGAAGATATAAACATGGACAGTGAATAATCTATTTCATGCATACACAGATTTAATATTAACTCCTTGTATAGTAATATATTTGCGAATAGAACTGAATTTTATATTAAGACAAATGTGGCGTTGTAGATAACCTGGGACAGTAGTAGTTCAGTGGAACAGTTCACTTAAGGAATTCAGTTAACCTCCAGTCACAGGTCCCAAGACCCACACAGCACGAGCACGGCTACCAACCTGTACTCTGCCCAAAGTCTCCAACAGAGACTCTCCAGCTTTCTTCAGAGCCTTCTGCAAACAGGCAAGAGCTCTGCACGAATTTCTCATATTAGCTGTTTCTTTGGGATTATATCGTCCTGCCTGCACCCCTCTTAACTTTAGGTTTCGGAGGGTTACCCTCCATGAAGGGTACACCTCGTGGGTTTTACACAAAGGATGGATTTATCAAACCCTAAGACCTGAAACGCCAGGTAACCTCTTAGTTTTCTGACACCTTCATGCTATGACCATGGTGAGGCAGGTTATCACTGGCTGGTTAGGTCAACCTGTGACCTGATATTTGAAACCATACCCTCCTACATTACAACACTCACACACACTCGGATGCAACATATACAACATACACACACACACACACACACACACACACACACACACACACACACACACCTACACACCCCGATGGCATGGTGGCTAGCGCTCTTGCTTCACGCACGGAGGGCCCGGGTTCAATTCCCGGCGGGGCCGAAACATTTCGAAGTGTTTCCTTACACACACACACACATACATACAACAGGCCTAGTGTCTAATCGACATGTGCCTAGGACAAAATGGTAACTAACCTGACACTAGAGAACAGGAGGGTTAGGGGATACATGATAACGACCTACAAAATACTGTGTGGACAGAGACAGGATGTTCCAGAGAGGGGACACAGAAACAAGGGGTCACAATTGGAAGTTGAAGACTCAGATGAGTCAAAGAGATGTTAGGAAGTATTTCTTCAGTCATAGAGTTATCAGGAAGTGGAATAGTCTAGCAAGTGATGTAGTGGAGGCAGGAACCATACATAGGTTTAAGACGAGGTATGATAAAGCTCATGGAGCAGGGAGAGAGTGGACCCAGTAGCGGTCAGTGAAGAGGCGGGACCAGGAACTGAGTCTCGACCCCTGCAACCACAATTAGGTGAGTACACACACACACACATTTCCCCGTGGGTCCTTAGAGAGGGAGCAGAGATGCTGTGTGTGCCACTAACCACAATATTTAACATGTCCCTTGAAACTGGGCAGCTACCTGAGGTATGGAAGAAGGCAAATGTAGTTCCCATTTTTAAGAAAGGAGACAGAAACGAGGCACTAAACTATAGACCAGTGTCACTTACGTGTATAGTTTGGAAAGTCATGGAGAAGATAATCAGGAGGAGAAAGGTGGAGCAACTGGAACGTAACAAGATTATAAACAACAGCCAGCACGGATTCATGGAAGGCAAATCCTGTGTTACAAACCTTCTGGAGTTCTATGACAAAGTAACAGAAGTAAGACACGCGAGAGAGGGGTGGGTTGATTGCATCTTCTTGGACTGCAAGAAGGCCTTCGACACAGTTCCTCACAAGAGATTAGTGCAGAAGTTAGAGGATCAGGCGTGTATAACAGGAAGGGCACTGCAATGGATCAGAGAATTCCTGACAGGGAGGCAACAACGGGTCATGGTACGTGATGAGGAATCACAATGGGCGCCTGTGACGAGCGGGGTCCCACAGGGGTCAGTCGTAGGACCAGTGCTTTTCTTGGTATATGTGAATGACATGACGGACGGGATAGACTCAGAAGTGTCTCTGCTCGCAGACGATGTGAAGTTAATGAGGAGAATTAAATCAGATGAGGATCAGGCAGGACTTCAAAGAGACCTGGACATGCTGGACACCTGGTCCAGCAACTGGCTTCTTGAAATTACCCAGCAAAATGCAAAGTCATGAAGATCGGGGAAGGGCAAAGAAGACCGCAGACAGAGTATAGGCTAGGTGGCCAAAGACTGTACCTCACTAAAGGAGAAAGATCTTGGGGTGAGTATAACACCAAGCACGTCTCCGGAAGCACACATCAACCAGATAACTGCTGCAGCATACGGGTGACTTGCAAACCTGAGAATAGCGTTCCTATACCTTAGTAAGGAATCGTTCAAGAAACTGTATACCGTGTACGTCAGGCCCATACTAGAGTATGCAGCGTCAGTTTGGAACCCGTACCTGGTCAAGCACGTCAAAAATTAGAGAAAGTGCAAAGGTTTGCGACAAGGTTAGTTCCAGAGCTAAGGGGAATGTCCTACTAAGAAAGGTTAAGGGAAATTGGCCTGACAACACTGGAGGGCAAGAGGGTTAGGGGAGACATGATAACGACATACAAAATACTGCGGGGAATAGACAAGGTGGATAGAGACAGGATGTTCCAGAGAGGGGACACAGAAACAAGGGGTCACAAATGGAAGTTGAAGACTCAAATGAGTCAAAGGGATGTTAGGAAGTATTTTTTCAGCCATAGAATAGTCAGGAAGTGGAATAGTCTAGCAAGTGATGTAGTGAAGGCAGGAACCATACATAGCTTTAAGACGAGGTAGAAGGAGAGAAGGGACCCATTAGCGGTCAGTGAAGAGGCGGGGCCAGGAGCTGAGTCTCGACCCCTGCAACCACAATTAGGTGAGTACAATTAGGTGAGTACTCACACACACACACAAACACACACACGCAACTACCTGAGGTATGGAAGACGGCAAATGTAGTCCCCATTTTGAAGAAAGGAGACAGAAACGAGGCACTGAACTATAGACCAGTGTCACTGACGTGTATAGTAAGCAAAGTCATGGGGAAGATTATCAGGAGAAGAGTGGTGGAACACCTGCACATCAGCGAGATACCTGCTGTAGCATATGGGTGCCTGGCGAACCTAAGAATAGCGTCCCAATACCTCAGTAAGGAATCGTTCAAGACTGTACACCGTGTACGTCAAACCCTTACTGAAGTATGCAGCACCAGTTTAGAACTCACACCTGGTTAAGCACATCAAGAAATTAGAGAAAGTGCAAAGGTTTGTAATAAGGCTAGTTCCAGAGCTAAAGGGAATGTCCTACGAAGAAAGGAAATCGGCCTTACGACACTGGAGGACAGAAGGGTTAGGGAAAACATGATAACGACATACAAAATACTGCGAGGAATTGACAAGGTGGACAGAGACAGAATGTTCCGGAGATGGGACACAGAAACAAGAGGTCACAACTGGAAGTTGAAGACTCAAATGAGTCAAAGAGATGTTAGGAAGTATTTCTTTAGTCCAAGAGTTGGTCAGGATGTGGAATAGTCTGGCAAGTGACATAGTGGAAGCAGGAACCATAGATGAGGTATGATAAAGCTCATGGAGCAGGGAGAGGCGTGAAGAGCAGTGAAGAGGTGGGGTCAGGAACTATGTCTCGACTACTGCAACCACAAATAGATGAGTACAAATAGGTGAGTACACACACACAGATATAAGGCTAAATTATCCTTTAAGAATGCTCCAAGCTTTTAGTCCTAGCGAATTGTCAGTGGTCATTGTGCATGGTAGAGTCAGTGAACATACCTACAAGAATATAACAAGGTTTCCACAGTCTGAAAATATGACAAGGTAAAAAAAATAGAATTTAAATTGGAAAGTGGGAGTTTTTTTTTAATGGAATCTAGAGTGGAGGTTAGGTTAGGTAAGGTTCGTCAGGAAACAGGACAAGTGTTTCCTGACGTGGGTCTTAGTCAGATGATGACCCGCCGTTGGAACTTATGGTTATCTGACCGAGGTCTTCTGCTGGCTTACCGGTCCACCCCTTTAAAAATTATGGTCATAGTTATAACGATTTTTTAGTGTATTTATAGTGAAGGGCAGCACGAAGTTGGTCAGGGCTGCTGGCAGAGTGTTGCTGCTAACAGTGGTGGTTGTGTCTGTTGTTCCTCCCGAGGCTGCATTTCCCTATCTGTCGGTACCTGCTGTCTTCCCTTCCTGCCTTACTGTCTCAGATGTTCCCTTTCTTTTTGTGTTCTGTCGTGGTGGAGGTTCACTCGCTGGTTTTATGAGGAATCCTTTTACCATGGTTTCCTCTGCTGGATATTGTATCATACCATTTCTCTCTTGATTGTCAATTTGATTGTGCTGTTTTTTTCCCTCGAGTAACGTCCAAGTCTATGAAAATTTGTCAGTATTGTCATGTCCCCTCCTGTTACTGCAAATGATGGTATCAACCCCCTTGTATAGTTTCTTCATAGGTCTTCCCTTCTGCCTCATGAAACCCTTGAATAATATGTGATCACTCTCTCTCTCCTCTTCCCATTTCGTTTCCCTCCATATCTCTGGGTTCAATTTAAGAATATCCTTGGTTGTTTCCTTTATCGTCTACCAGACGACCCGGTGACCTGATATCATTTCCTCGAGGGGCTTCTTTGCTCCTACTCCTCCTTCGGTGCCCTTACTGTCCCCCAATGTCCTGTACCCAGCACCTTGCTTCTGTCAGACTGAACACATCGATTCCAGGCTGAGGGACTGATTATCTCTAACTCCTTTTCTCTTTACACCGTTCTTCTTTGTATTGGACTGATGACGCCACTGTGTGGCAAAACGTTTCGTCAATAAAGATTCCCATTCTTCAACTTGTCAGCTTTCAAAACCATTTATCGCATGTGTCAGATACTGCGACACATGTGATAAATTCGACGAATGACAAAGTTAATTCAAAGCATTAGAAATCTTCCGTATGAAGAAAGATTGAAGTCCCTTAAATTACATTCACTTGTAAGACGAAGAATGAGGGGAGACATGATCGAGGTATATATAAGTGGAAGATGGGTATTAACAAAGGGGATATAAATAAAGTCTTGAACATTTCTCTCCAAGAGAGAACCCGCAGTAATGGATTCAAATTAGACTAGTTTAGATTTAGAAAGGATATAGGAAAGTATTGGTTTGGAAATAAGGTAGCTGGTGAGTGGAACAGTCTGCCTAGTAGGGTTATTGAGGCTAAAACTTTGGGTAGTTTCAAATTTAGGTTGGATAAACACATGAGTGAGAGGGGTTGGATTTGAGTGGGATTTGCACATGGGTAAATAGAATTATCAGAGCATATTGCTTGGGTAGCATTGAAAATTGGGATTGGTAAATATCCTGTTAGTGGGATGGCTTGTGAATGACTTACCTAGCATGGGCCAACAGGCCTTCTGCAGTGTTTCTCCTTTCTTATGATCTTATGTTCTAACATCATGGGAACTTGATACAAGGAATTCTTCAACACTTGTCCAACGAAGACCTACTTACACTAGTGGATGATTCCACTGAGACTCAGCGTCTTCTTGTTTTGACTGACCTGACTACAGTATATAAGCCACTTCGACCATGTGCATTACTTTCTTCATGACTGATGGACTGAACACACCGATTAGGAACTGCCAGGAATCGTTGTGTTCACATAGCGGTGCTCTTCACATAGCGCTGCATCCATCATAGAAGAAGATTCGTCGTGTCCTCATCATAGTGTTGTCCCCGCTATTGTGCTGTAAACGGTACTCCATTCGGCCAGAAGAAATCCTGTTCTCTTGTCATAGGGCATAAGTTTGTAAATTGTACTCTATTAGGTCCGAAGAAGGTATGGCGCTGCCTTAGTGCTGTAAACAATATTACACTTGACCCAAAGAAGACTCACTGTGCACTTGTGATGGGGATGCTCATACCATAGAAATATAAGCGGTACATCACTTGTACTAACTCTGACACTCGTTCAGTAGCCAGTGACGGGTCACCGTCTGGCAAAGACCCGTGTCAGGACTTTGTTTCTGGCAAATATATCATCATCACCATCATCTCCCGAGGTAGCTCTGGTAGTAACTTAATAAAGCATTTGCTGTTATGTTTGAAAAGTGTTTTGAGTGACCCTGCTCCTATCATCGTGTTAAATCAACCATCACTGTATCATCAAGTGACACTTGATGAAATGTGTTGAATCAGATATATTGTGATAAACCAGAAATCTAGAAATTCTGAATTTTTTCTTTTAAAGAAAATTATGTAGTTGTAAATATTTTATTTCGAAGTGGAATAATAGTTTTCGAGTAAAATTTAAGAGTTTATCATACTCACAGTTATCTTTAATTAATAGCAATATGCTACTTTCATGGTTGACAAATTTGGTGTATAGATTATTCTGCAAGAAAGTTAGCGATAAAATTTCTAAAATTGGAGGTTAATCGCGAATGAAGGTATGAAAATTTCAATGAATAATTAAAAAAGTTTAAGAGAGTGATGAATAGGTTTATTTGCTATTGGAAGATCAAAGAAGGAATTATACAATAAATATAAACTGAAACGTAAGAAAGGAACATGCAAAATTTAAGGAAAGAAACACACAACAGAGAGAGGATAAAAGGGAAAATACATATAGTTTCTACATATAATGCTAAAAAGTTTATTGAAAATTCCCGTTCAGTGTGTTTCAATAATTGGTGTTGTGTGAAATGCTATTTTAATTTTGTTTAATTTGAGGACTGAGAATCTCAAGGCAAAATACAGAGAGACTGATAAGTTGACCCACGATGAGAATAATAAACATTCCCTGAAACACAGAGAGAAAATTATATTAATAATATAATCATTATGTTACAAATATAAATTGAACAAGGTAATGTATATTAAAAAATAAATTAAATATATGATACAAAAAAATTAGACATTAAAAGGTAATCAGCGGAAATGTGACTGTGAGTTGACCAACAGCGCTATGAAGACATTTGTAGCAAAGAAGAACAATTTACTATAAGAACTTTTCACTCACTAAAGACTGTATCAAGTACAAACAATAAAAACAAATTATAATATACAACGTGATAGTCAGATGGTGTCAAGTTTTTTTTTAAGGTAATTCCAGATGAAAAGTGGATTGGTTGTAAGGTTTCAGTAATATTATTTATTTCCTCCAACCTCCAATTACTATTTTTTGTTTTTTTATTAGAAAAACATCACAATACTGATATACAATATAATAAACACAATTCTTGTCAAGAACAAGATAAAGGCTCAAGACGCGCACTGGTAATTAACTTATCTAATCAAAACAATGAGTAAACTGATACAACCTTCCATGAAACCTATGAAACCACATCCGCCCACACAAAAATAACACAATACATGTACCGCATGCGTTAAAGTAGGTCCACACGTATGTTCAAGTACTAGTTAAACTTCATACTACAAGATCAGACATTACAATGGTACTGAAACACAGCTACCGAGTCCCTGTCCGGACTCTGACAGAAGTAACCCTCACAACAATAACATATATTAAAAGTCCTAAACAGCCACGCTAAAACTATCAGTCACGCACGCAGGCACACCATTTCACAGAATATGTTGAAGATCTGTACAACCTTTCACATTAATAACACTTTAGACAACACATACACGGGACATAAAGATCACAGAGTACAATATACCTGCACAAATATAGTAACCCACCATAGAAGCCCTTCAAAAGGGTATCTATATTATGACACTGTGAAGACGGCAATCGACTTAGTAGCCGGACACAACTGTATCATATCCAATATCCCCCTCCCTACCTAATCACAACCACTCACACTATTCTCTCACAAAACGCACACACAAATTACACATTACAGGCCAGTCCTTTTACGTCTTGACATAGTACAAATGTCATAAATCTGCCACACGGAAGTTACGGTACGTATACGGGAAACTGCTCTCCCAACGATTCCCAAACAATAGACGATTCCTACACTTCGTGCGAAACATAACCGCGATAATACCGTGAACTTGCTCAATTGATCCCACTGTCCTGAGTACCCATGACATATGAATAAAATCCGAAACTAACACTCCCAGCAGAGCCCGTGCGACCTCATCCGGCACCCCCCACATCCCCCCACGTCTAGACTAATTGTTGTTGTTGTTGTAGATTTGCCGGTACTGCCGGCCCGGGTCTTCTCCAAATGGTGACCCGGCATTGACTCCCAGGGATGGGAGTGTCTTGAGGGATGTCTATGTCTTGCTTGGTGTCGATGGCTCCCAGGGAAGGGAGGGTCTTGGAGGCATGTCAGCGGTGATCAGCTGACGATGCAAGGGCGGCTGGATGAGGCTACAACAGCAGGCAAGTCAGGAAAGGCCAAGGAAGCAGTGATAACAGGGTCGATTGGAGCCACACCCCAGCTTTAGCTAAATAGCAAAGTGCTGGGGAAACTTAGCTTCTCGGTGAGTGGTCGATGGGAAGCTTCTATTCAGCGAATTGTTCAGGTGAACCATTCTGTAGTGCTCTGAACTTCTTCTTGGAGATTTGATCAATTGCAAATGGGTTTGTGAAGTCGGTAATGTGATGTGAGAGGAATTGGAGTGTTTGTTCTAGTGAGCACCTGTTCCTGGGGTCGCAGGTGAACTTAACAGTTCCATTCTTGAGTCGATGGTGGACTTCTTGTGCATACATTGTGTCTCTAAATTGCTCAGTGGTGTAGAAGAATATACCAGGTGTATCAATGAATGAGGATTCAGTATCATCGTCTGAGGGGCTGACAGCAGTAGCAGCAGCAGCAATAGCAGTAGCAATAGTAGCAGCAGCAGCAGCAGCAGCAGTAGCAGGGGTGTCTCTGGCCTGAAGTTTGTCCAGGAATCCGTGAATATTGATTGCTTCAGCTAGAAATTTAGTTCTCTTATTTGGTGGGTGTTGGTGGAGTGGAGCGGGTCCACACCCGAATGTGACGTCCTCGGTCTCTGATTGGTGCACGGCAGTGGTGGTGGAAGGAGCTGGTGGTCTCTCAGTGGTAGGAGTCGGCGCCGGCTCAGTCTCTGGTTGGTCCGTTTCCATGGTGGAGGGCATAGCTTGAGGTGTTGTTGGTGGTGGAGGCGGTGGAGTGGAGATGTTGACTGTTCACGTGGTAGCTTGAATGATTTCAGATGAAGGTGGCGATGCAGGGAATGTAAAGTTTGGCAGGTTGTTAAGTTGGAGTAGTTCATTGATGGTGGTATTAAATGACCCAGGTGCAGCTACATTCTGTACATGAGCGTACATGGTACAGTAGAGAATTTTAGTAGATTCGCCAGCATGCAGTGGTGGTGTAGTGTCGGTGGCGGCAGCCGCTTGTGTGGCCTTGAGTATTTTGATAGTATCAGATTGGAGTTTGGTGATAGCCGCGTAAGTAGTGGTCTGGGCAGCGGTTTTCTTAAGTTGATCTACTTGTTTCTTGTGGATTTCTCGGCGGACTGGACATCTGGCAGCAAGAGTGTGATGATCGTTTTTGCAGTTTAAACATTTCGGTGGAGTAGTGGTGGTGCAGTGGTGGAGTAGTGGTGGTGCAGTGGTGGAGTAGTGGTGGTGCAGTGGTGGAGTAGTGGTGGTGCAGGACCTGTAGTAATATCCTTCATTACTGCAGGTGGAACAGAACTTTTTATCCTTGGTTGGGCAGTCTTTAGTTGTGTTCAGGTATGAATAGCAGTTAAAGCATTGTGGGATTTGTCTAAATTTCTCTGCTTCGATGAAGGCTGAGTTGATATGGAAATAGTGGATAGCCAGTCCATCGGTGAGAGCTTTGTCTGCCATTGTGACGTCACTAAAGGTGACCTTCGGCATGGATGAAGCATTGGGTATTTTGTTAATAAAGTCCACCTTTGCCCAAGGGTTCTGCGTTTCTATGGATGTCTTGATTTCATTAGTATCTTGAGTGGTGATGAGAGAGTCCAGGCGTCTGAGGAACACAGTCCTCTTGGCCCTCAAGGCTGGGGAAGTCCAGACTTGGAATCCCCGGTCTTGTAGCGTGGTAGTAGCAGCAGTGGTGAGAAGCTTCTCTGCCTCAGTGTCGTCGATACAGACGACAATGAAGGCAGCTTTCAGTGACAAAATCGCGGTGAATTTGACTTGCAGACTGCTACTAACAGCAGATGCAAGTGCTAGCTTGGACGTATCATCGATGATTCCACTTGAAGGCTTGATCTTGACTCTGTTAGAGAAATGCATCCTGGTGATGCAGAGCGCAGTAGAGACGTGTGTCGTGGCCTCAGTGTTCTGTGAGTGTGACACGTGCTTGATGATGATTCTAGACTAATGACACGTAAAGTCGACAACCCCTCTCCACCAACCCACCTAATAATTCTACCAAACCAAACTCACACGGCCTCTAAACGTTCACAAAAATAAATTGCATGAAACACTGTTTCTTCATACCCACAATCTTTACAAAACGGCAAATCACGTACCTGCCGCGTACACAGAACCGAACCCGATGGCAAGATATTATGAAAGAATTTATACATTGTATCACGGACTACGGGTCGCAAAGG
>WNWK01025597.1:0-28384 GCA_009830355.1 Cherax destructor | reverse complement strand
AAGACCGACTCCACACGGACAAGTCGTGCAGATTAAAAGCCCCCCCCGTGACCCAACATCTGTCCGGGGGCCCCGGAAAGAGATCCCAGTACCGTGGACATCTGCCTCCACCCAGACCCTGTCACAGTAAGACTAGGCTTTCTTTCTCTCAGTATCTGGCCAGTTTCCGGGGAAACATTAGTGAGTTATCTGTGGGTCTTGGCGGACGGACGCTTGTGTTGGTATGTAACAGCGTCGTCCCCTAAGTTCAAGTCTGGAAGCTAGTGTTCCTGATATATTAAAGGGATACCCTAGTAACCGGAACTCTGAGGTGCAGGCAGGACACTAATTACCCCATCTTTTCAGACAAAGTTTCTCCACTGCACATGGTGTTAGGAGGGGTTATATAAAAGGAAGACCAGGACACATACCATTTTTTTCAAGTAAGTAATCTCCCTTCTAGTATTGTGTAGGGTGGGGGGTTCCCCTTTACTGCAATGGGCTAGAAATTTGTCCAACCACTTGTAATCGAGAAATTTCCAGAGTGTGGTGTAAAGATTCCCCAGAGTAACTTACAAGACCCAACCAAAAAGTTTCTAAAAAATATTTAAATGGGGTAGAGGGGCAAAACATACACTAATATACGGGGGGTTTTGGTATTAAGGTTTAACTGGTTATTTTTGCATCCCTAAAGAATTTGATAGTTCAGTCTCATTGGAAAACAACTGACCACATTTTTTTTTCACTAAAATTTTTTCCCATCCGGGAAACTTTGGGGGATTTTATCATTATTCTCTCGCTTAAGTCTTCTGATTCTATACCAGAGGTTCTGACGTTTTTGGTCAGACACTCATTAATATATCTTGTTTCCTGGTTTTAATAGATGATCAAATTAGATCTGTTTTCCTGTCATGTGGGTGAATCTAAGCAAAACACTTTTTCTACCATGGGAACCTAGTAAGGGCTTCTTTTATATCTGTCACTGGTACTTTTACGTTCATTTGATTTTTGATGATCTGTAAAAATGTCTTTCTTTTGTTGGGTCATATCACTGGGAAAGAATGGACTGTTCACTATTACTGCGTCTGATAACTTATCTTGTTCGGTTTTGTCCTCTTGTAGTGCAAGGTAGTCATTAAACTGGTTATCCATGTTGTTCTTCCACCCTTTTTACTGCTTCCTCAACCTTTGTGTTTATAGATGTTATTTTTTCATGTGGCTTTGACAGTTTGGAGGGTTTTCCAAAAAATCAGTCATTCCAGTTGTTTTAACTTTTGTTCAAGGCTGAGGATTTTGTTTTCAAGTTGTGTCCCTGGTATCTTGTTGTTGAAGTGTTTACGTTGGTCCATATTTTCTTGTTAATTTGATGATGTATGTTTTTAGTGTATCTGGATCATTGTCATACCTGAGAGATTATCTGGGGTAAACCCCAGTGAAGGGGGGTGGAGGGCAGCCATGTTTTTGGATGCGCGCCCTGGGTGGTGGTGAGGGGTGGATGGTGTCCGGTGTCTTGGGTGGGGGGGGGGTTAGGGTGTACCGGGTCCGGAGAAAGTTGATTAGTAGATTTCTTGGTGTTTTTTTGTTTTTTGGGGGTTTTGTTCTTCTGATGTTACGTCTCATTTGAGCACAGTAGTCGGGGGTTGGTGCGGCAAGATGAAGCTGTAGGCTGGTAAGCGGGGCGGGAACTGTCGGCTGGAACTGTAGGCTGGTGAACTGTAGGCTGGGAAGCTGTAGGCTGGTGAACTGTAGGCTGGAGGCTGTAGGGGGGTGAACTGTAGGCTGGTGAATTAGGCTCGTGAACTGTAGGCGGGAGGCATTTAACTGTAGGCTGGTGGTTGTACGCTGGGTAGGCTGGTAAGCTTTTTTTTGGCAGCGGGGTGATGTTTGGGTTTGGGGGAGTTTCCTTTTTAAACCAGTTTATTTGGTTTGAGGTCTCACTGGGTTTTTTGGGGCATTCTGGATGCTACGTAGGTTAGTGCAGTTTTTTTTGCAGTAGGTCATCATAGGAGCATTGATAAACTCTGGGTGATGAGAAAAAAAAGGAGCTCAGATGCCGCTGCCGCCGCTGCCGCTGCCGTCTGCCCCTGAAAACAATAGTCTCTCCTATCTATGGCTTCCATAAGGGCCGTTCTGCCCACCCTTGCTGCGCTTGGGTTTAAAAATTTGAAAATTTTCGAATAACCATTCGTTATCGCTATCTTTTCGACCTTGGGGGAAAGGTTATGACCAAAAATTTGGGGAAAATATCTTGGCCCAGGCCCACTCCTTAGGCCTCCGAAGCAACCTACCATTCTTTCTTAAGGCCTTCTTAACTGACAGACATTTCCGGGTCCGGGTTAGTAATGAACTCTCCCGGAATTTGTCCAAGCTGAAGGTGTCCCTCAGGGATGTGTTCTGAGCACAACACTCTTTCTGCTTGCTATAAATAATCTGGCATCTGTTCTCCCATCCAATATTTGGTCATCGCTCTATGAGGATGACTTTGCTATAGCTTGTGCAGGTGCTGACTGTCACCTCATTGCAGTTTCCCTCCAGCATGCCATCAACCGGGTTTCTGATTGGGCCACCACTCATGGGTTTAAATTTTCTAGTGGCAAAACTCATCAAATTACGTTTACTAGACGTTCAGTGGTCTCTGATCATCCATTGTACCTATACGGCTCACGTATCCCAGAACGTGATACAGTCAGGTTTCTCGGCCTCCTGTTCGACCGTCGATTGTCCTGGAAACCTCACATTTCCTCTCTGAAGGCAACTTGTCACACCAGGTTGAACCTTCTTAAAACCCTCGCACATCTTTCATGGGGGGCTGATCGTAGAACTCCCTTCGCCTACATTCAGCCCTAATTTTGTCGTAACTCGATTATGGTGACCAGATATATTCTGTGGCCTCCCCTGCTACTCTTTCCATCCTTAATCCCATCCATCACCAGGGATTACGCTTATGCCTTGGTGCATTTCGTTCTTCCCCGGTTGAGAGCCTCTATGTAGAAGCGAACATTCCATCCTTATCCGATCGTCATGATGCACATTGCATTCGCTATTTTGTTCGCTCTCATGACCTCCGCAATCCTTCCATATAAGGATTGTTACATATGTTAGTAGGCGCTCTTTTTTGTTCGTCGCCCTGCTTACTTCGCCCCTTTTTCTCTTCGTCTACATTCACTCATGTCTTCCTTCAGCTCCCACCTCTATATGTTCATGTGACATCTCCCTTTTCCCTGCCCCCTTGGGAAGTTCCTGCTGTCTGTTTGATGATTTGATATCTTTATTATGCACCCCATACCCATCCTGTGGGCGGAAGTCAAAAGATTACAGAGGTACATAATGGGTCCAGGGACTGGACCTCAAAGTTTGATAGCTGAGCAAGTTACATAGGTAATGAACTCAGATGGTCACAATCATGACAAGTTACAAAGGTATTTGCAGATTACAGCGTCTGTGTCTGTTCTATTCCTCTACCTTGCGCAAAAGCCCAACTACCTACGGCGGCTTCTCGCTCTTTCTTTCTAGACCATTTCCATTCTCATTCCCATGCCATCGCAGTATACACCGATGGTTCAAAGTCATCTGACGGCTTTGGATTCGCAGCAGTGTTTCCGGACAGCGTCGTACGAGGGCATCTATTACCCTTGGCTAGCATATTTACGGCTGAATTGTATGCCATTCTTGTGGCACTTATCCGTATTGCATCTATGCCTGTGTCACCATTTGTGGTCGTTTCAGACTCCCTTAGTGCTTTACAGGCTATCCGTAAAATTGATACACCTCACCCCCTAGTTCTTCGTATCCACCTTTGGTTACGCCGTATCTTTAGCAAGCATAAAGATATTGTCTTTTGTTGGGTCCCTGGTCATGTTGACGTACAGGGCAATGAACAGGCAGACACTGCTGCGCGGTCAGCAGTACATGACCTTCCATTTTCATATAGAGGTGTTCCTTTTACAGACTATTTTGCGGTCATTGCTACCCACCTTCGCACCCGTTGGTAACAACGCTGGTCTGACCTGCTGAATAAC
Organism: Cherax destructor; assembly: GCA_009830355.1. Taxonomy (NCBI): domain Eukaryota; kingdom Metazoa; phylum Arthropoda; class Malacostraca; order Decapoda; family Parastacidae; genus Cherax; species Cherax destructor. Next base: position 24,386 of record WNWK01025597.1, on the reverse strand, counting down.
AAATTTCATTCTATTAAACCGGTTATAGGTTTCTGGCCTTCTTCTTGTCACCAATGTCGAGGTTGGGAGACTACACTCTCCCGTCTTCGCATCGGCCACACTCGTCTTACTCACGGGTATCTCATGTAGAAGCTCCCTGCCCCTCTCTGTGAGCATTGTCAGGTTCCAGTGTCTGTTCGACATATTCTGTTGGACTGCCCACTCTATCAACGAGCACGCAGAATTTACCTCCAACGGCGTCTTCGCTCTGCTGCCCTTTCTTTACCTTCCCTTCTTGCAGATGGACCCTACTTTAATCCTGACTCTCTCGTTGACTTTTTGACAGAAACTGACTTACTACACAAACTCTGAAGATTATACCTCTAGCACCTCCCTCAGTCCCTTCTACCTTGATCTCTTGCTACCCTCTATCCCTGCACTATCCACCATCCTGCTGCACTCCATACCCTACTAATCATCCATCTCCCTCTTACAACCCATTCTCCCTGCATCCTGCAATAACCTGCAGCGCTGTATAACCCCTGTGGTTTAGCACTTCTATTTGATTATAATAATAATGTACTAGTGGTCTCTCGGTACCACTGTCTTCTTGAGAGAATCAGAACTCGCTAGTGAAGTACGTATTACTAGTGGTCTCTCGGAGAATGTAGAATATATCTTTGGTATATCTGTGTCTAGCATTAGGAATAATATTAGGAGAGAAATAAATAATGAAAATGATTGCTATAGGAATGCAGTTAGAAGCCTGAGTAGATCTATAACCCACTATGATAACATGAACATAGATAAGTATGTTTATGGAGCAACTTGCAATGTGAACAGACTGACTGATGTTGTAGTGACCAGGCTTAGGCTTGGCTACAAGTACTTCTGGCAGTTTGGGAGATACACAGATGATGATCAAACTAAATGTAAATTATGTGATCAGGCATATGGTCACTGTCTTGAACACTATGTGCTGAACTGTCCACTTATTGAGGAATATAGAGATAGACAGTATAATAACCTATGTGACATGTCAAGATATCTTATTAATGAAAATAAGATACCAGTTATACTAAGCAAATTTCCTAAATTTGCTTGTAACAGATAAGTGAACTGTAGATATAAATCCAAATCTAATTTCCATGAACGTGCCTATCTGTGCTCATGATAACGTGAGCATAGATGGGCATGTTTGTGTTGGTCTGGTGGCTAGAGCTCTCGCTTCACACACGGAGGGCCCGGGTTAGATTCCCGGCAGGTGGAAACATTTCGACGTGTTTCCTTACACCTGTGGTCAAAGAGACATTCGGGGATGTGCTGATAATCCTTTATTAAGATACAACATAGCGAATGCTCCTAGCTGCAAAGAAACAAAGTACACAAATTAGGATGCACACCTGACTAGATAAGCGCACATTGTACCTCCTAGTCCTAATATATCATTAATGTACACTGTACGGACGTAACTCTATAGTGGGTGTGCAGTGCCTTATGCTACATAACACGTAATTACTGACTTACATATTAGGAAGGTAATACGTGTTCGACGGCCCCGCACTCTGTTTACGACTCGAGTTTCACTGCCTCACCTACAGGTGGCGCAAGGGTGCCGCCGGCCCGCCAACTTTGACTCACTCTATGCCACGTCACCTACATCCCACATCCCCCCCAGTTTCCAGCAGGAAACTCCTCACTCGGTGACGTAATCCCGTAGGTACGCCGGCGGACGTCTGTCTCTGCGAGGTCTTGGAGGTGGCGACGCAGGGGTGTGTCGTGATATGGTCGGGTCGGGTCCTTCTGCCCGTTGGACTGCCTGGTCCATGTGCTCTATGTGAGGGTTGGGGTTCGGTGCTGTGCCGTGCAACTGTGGAGATGTAGCTGCTGAGTCAGCATCGGGCGCCGGAGGCAGCTCGCCGTCCTGTACTTCACCACTGGCTGACATGGATGGGGTGTTGGAAGGCTGATGACACGTATATGGTGATGACACGGGCTGGTTGGTATTGGCCAGGCCCTGGATGTGGCGCAGGAACCGCCGATTCCGCAAAGTGAGCCTGACCCGAGCCATCCACCTTGACCAAGTATTGGTCAAACGGCTTTGTTTCCACTATCACACCGGTCCTGTCCCATCTCGTGCTGTAATTCCCGGTCTGGTTTTGCAGAACCACCCGATGACCAGGCGCTAAGGGGGAGAGCTGCCGGGTGTGGTGCTGTAAATCGTCGACTTGCTTGGCAAACCTCAGTCGGAGGGCCTCTTCTTGCATGCCCCATGTTTGACGCCACACTGGGTGAATCACTGGGTTGGTGAATACCTGCGTCCCCGGGGCGATGGGTAGGAGGTCCCGAAGATTCTTGCCGAAGATGATTTGTGCCGGTGACATGTTGGTCTGAGGGTCTGGCGTGTTTCGATATTGAAGCAAGCCAGCAGCTACTGCCTCCGTGTCGAGGCTGCTATTTGCGTCTGTGTGCGATGTCAGTAAGCACTTCATAGACTTGACAGCCACCTCCGCCCTCCCATTGGACTTCGGGTGGTAAGCTGATGACAGGCGATGTCTCACGCCCCATCATTGTAGAAGTGACATTGTTTCCTTTGCAGTGAACTCCGGGCCTCCGTCTGTGCTCAATTCTTCGGGTACGCCGAACGTTGCAAAGTAATTGAGAAGGGCTGTGATGAAGCCCCTGGCGCCAGACTTAGATGCGACGACGTGTGGCCAGCCACTGAACCTGTCCACAATGACCAAGTACCCAATGCCACGCAACATGCAAAAGTCAGCGGCAATGGCTTGAAAGGGGTTGCTTGGTACACATGGCTGTTCTGGTGGCATGCATGGCTGGGAAGGTGACATTCCCCAGCAAGCATGGCACCTGGACCGTGTGCCCTCGATATCTCTGGTGATGCCGGGCCAAAAGACGGCGCCTAATGCCCTACTGTGCATGCGACTGGAGCCCTGGTGAGCAGCATGAAGTGTCCGTAATACCTCATTCCGAAGTGCCCGTGGTATCACGATCCTGTGGTCCATCATGACGACTTCATCCACGAGAGATAATCTGTTGTGGTACTGCCAGTATGGTTGCAGTTCCTCGGGTAAGGCATCGCGGGATGGTGGGAACTCAAACTCGACTAGTGGCATGAGCAGTTGGAGGTCCTGGTCTGCGGAGGTGCCCCTCTTGACTCTCTCCCATGTGACAGCGTCAAGCGAGTCCGCAGCTGATCTTGCCGCCACTATGAGTAGAGTCTCCAGGTCATCATGGGTACCTGCTGGGAGCTGGACTGGGGACAGAGCGCACAACTCGCTGGCTGTGTCCATCGGGGCTGTGGCTGATGGATATCGAGATGTAGCATCTGCTGCTGGAATGGTCTGGCCAGGCACGTGCACAATCTTGTACTGCCACATGAGGGTGCGCTGTTTGAGTCTGAAGAGCCTCGGATTGGTGATGTCATCTAGTGCCTGATCCCCAAGAATTTTCACGAGTGGCTTGTGGTCTGTCGTTACGATGAGATCTCGGCACCCCATGGTGAAGAAGCGACTATCCTCCAGTGCCCATGCGACAGCTAAGGCTTCTCCCTCAATCGGTGCATACCGCTTCTCGGCATCCCTTAAGAAGCGAGATCCAGCCAGTGTTATCTTCCAACCGTCTGCACAACACCCCGGAATAGCACCATCACAGCTGTCACAGCTGCAATGTTTCTGCCGTAGCCAATATCCCACCCCTGTTCGAGACCAGTCGGGGTTGAGGCACGTCCGCCTGCTGGGGTCGAATATCTTGACCCCTGTTTCGATCTCCTTGATGATTGCCTCTTTCGACCGATGGAACGCCTCTTCCAGTTCCGGGTCCCATTTGAAACTGACCTTAGGGCTAAGGAGCGATTTGAATGGTGCCATCATGTCCGTGGTCCTGCTGTAGTGTGATACCTGGTTAACCAGCCCAAACCAGGCCCGCACATCCGTAATGTTGGAGGGTCTGGGAAATGTCGCTATGGCATTAAGGTATTTAGGTAAAGGTTTCACCTCAGATTTAGTTATCTGAAACCCAGCAAATTCAATTTCCATCGAGGCAAACTGAAACTTAGCTGGGTTGAGGATTATACCGTTGCGTCCTACAAGTTCCAGGTAGTCAATCACTCGCCACCAATGTTCCTTCAAATCTGTGTCCCAAATGATGGCGTCATCCATGCACTTGGTCTTTCTGGGTACATCAGCGATGATGGCATCGTACCGCTGTGTAGGCATCCTGCGACGCGAGGAAGCCCATTGGCGCACGACAGTATCGGAACCTACCCTGCTCGGTCAGGAACGTTGTCTTGTGGCAATCCTCGGGCCGGATCTCAATTGATTGAAAGCCATTCCATGCATCTGTGACAGTCTTGACTGTGTTAGGTGGAATGGCCTTCGCCTGTTTAATAGGTGGGATGGTGTGATGGGTTTCCCGTACACTGTGGCGATTTAGTGGTTGCAGATCCACTGTACGACGAGGCGTGCCATCCGACTTGGGTGTCAAGACCATACTGTGAAGCCATGTCACGGGTGTGTTCGGGGGCACCCGCTCTATAATGCCTAGTGCCACATCCCTGTCAAGTTGGTCTGACACCTCCTGTTGCCAGTGAACTGGGACATTTGGAGGTCTCCTGGTCACCACTGGTTGCACCTCTGGGTCAACCCGAATCACCATGGGGGGGCCTGTCATCGCGGGGAGCGGCTGGTGAGGGCATACGTTGAAGGTCGATGATGCGTACCTCTCCAAGAGCCATATCTTCATTTCTGCGGTGGACTCAATAGATGGTACTATGGGCAAACTCGCCGGGCGGGGAGGCGGTGCTGTACGCATCCACATCCTGCCACCGTTGGGCGGGTGCCTGCATGTACAGCATTCCCAAACACTACAGTGTCCGTAGCGCCAATTCTCGGAAAGTCCGGCCCGATAACCCTCAGCTGTTCCAACGCAGTTCGGCTCAGGTAAAACCGGCTAGTGGAGTCTGTAACATAGACCATGGTGGAGGTCTGGCGTTGCGCTCCATTGTTGTTGCGACCTGACAGCGTGAGGAATACAGCACCCAGAACATTTATCTCTGCATTGTTTGCGGCAAGAATGCGTGTAGAGACACGAGTGAGGTGATGTTTGCGTAAACCCAACTTATGGAGTAGCTGCAGTCCCATCAGACAGGTTTGTGCGCCTGAGTCGGCGATGGCAGAAATGCTGACAGACCGCCGTGGAGGACATGGTGTCTTCATCCCAGCATAGGCCTCGCCGTCCACAGCTACCGTCAAAGACAAGGTTGGATGTGGCGGTGCCTCACCCGCGCCAGACCCTGTCTCGGTAGTGGCGACATAGTGAAACAGTGCCTCCACTGACCCGCTGGATGCAGGTGGGGATGATTTACGGTTGCGTGGGTTGTTCTTTTTCCAGCACTCGAGACACAACGTGAACTCCTTGAGTCTGCCCCTCACCGTACCGAATTGGGGAGTGAGAGAGCCACAACGGCAGCGTATCTTGCGCCTCATCTGGGCCTGCTCGCCATGATCCCGTGCTGGGGCTGATGTCACCTGGCTGCAGCGTCCCTGAATCATTTTCTTGTAGCCACTGGCCGCCACCCGTAGGTTCTCAGTCCCCATGGCACGGGCGGCGGTCTCTTTGCTATCGACGAGGCCGACAGTGTCATTCAGAGTTCGTGTGTCAATGTCTGTTGTCCTGAGGACCTCCTTCTTGATGTCGTCATCTGCCAGACCAGTTAAGAGAACCAATTTAACGATGTCATCCGTGTATTCCATGGCGACGGTGCCAGGGCAGGTGGCCACACTACAGGTCCCAGTTTTGGTCCAATGACAGACATTGGCCAACCCACGTAGTCTCGCCACATACTGCCTGACGTGTTCCCCTGGGTCCTGCTTCGTCTGAAGCAGTGTTGCCCGTCTCACACTCAGTGCCACGCTCAGCACCGTGAGTTGTTTCATGGCATTTAAGACCTCTGTCTCAGAGTTGCTAGCAATTGTCGGGGTTTCCCGGAACAATGATGCGGCTTCTAAATCTGGCTCACAGCAGGCCAGGAGCTGAGCAGTGACCTGACCTGGCGTTAGGTCAGTCCCGTTCTTAAACATGTCCCACCTGCGGGTAAATGCAGCCCAATCATCTTCACCGATGCCTTGCTGTAGAGTTGGGCGGTTGATTTTCGGAGGTTTCTGTCGGGTGTCCCTAGTGTCATGCACATTCCTCTGATGTAACTGCATCAGTGCAATGCATGTCGGCATGTCATCTGCCGTCTTCACCTCTGTGCACCCTGCAGCCTCGCAACTCAACGACACAGCCATTCCCACCGGGTATGCCTAGGCTAGGTTAACACACCAGCTCCTTAACTTGTGTAATATCTAGGAGCATGGTCAAAGAGACATTCGGGGATGTGCTGATAATCCTTTATTAAGATACAACATAGCGAATGCTCCTAGCTGCAAAGAAACAAAGTACACAAATTAGGATGCACACCTGACTAGATAAGCGCACATTGTACCTCCTAGTCCTAATATATCATTAATGTACACTGTACGGACGTAACTCTATAGTGGGTGTGCAGTGCCTTATGCTACATAACACGTAATTACTGACTTACATATTAGGAAGGTAATACGTGTTCGACGGCCCCGCACTCTGTTTACGACTCGAGTTTCACTGCCTCACCTACAGGCGGCGCAAGGGTGCCGCCGGCCTGCCAACTTTGACTCACTCTATGCCACGTCACCTACATCCCACAACCTGTTGTCATGTTCACCTAGCAGCAAATAGGTTGTTAGTCGACTGCTGTGTGTCGCATCCTAGGGGACAAGATTAAGGACCCCAATGGAAATAAGACAGACAGTCCTCGATGACGCACTGACTTTCTTGGGTTATCCTGGGTGGCTAACCCTCCGGGGTTAAAAATCCGAAGAAATCTTAAACTTAAACTTGCAATGTGAACAGACTGACTGATGTAGTGGCCAGGCTTAGGCTTGGCTACAGGTACTTCTGGCAGTTTGGGAGACACAGATGATGATCAAACTAAATGCAAATTATATGATCAGGCATATGGTCACTGTCTTGAGACAGTAATGAGAGCTATAAATAACTTCATAACAGCTATGACAAACACTGACTGGCAGACAGAAATAGACAACTTCACAGATACTGACTTATGTATTAATAATTTTCTTAAAAAGACCCAATACCTTTATAATAAACATTGCCCTAAAAAAACTAAACAAATCACAGCTAAAAGATTAAACAGTCCCTGGCTAACCCCCAGCATACTCAAATCCATTAATATAAAGCACCTATATAAAAAACAGTACAGAATGGGTCAAATAACAAGAGAACAAACAAAACGCTACTCATCAAACCTAACGAGTCTGATAAGGTCAAAAAAATACCACTTATACTAAGCAAATTTCCTAAATTTGCTTGTAACAGATAAGTATACTGTAGATATAAATCCAAATTAATTTCCATGAACGTGCCTATCTGTGCTCATGATAATGCGAGCACAGATGGGCATGTTTGTGGAGCAACTTGCAATGTGAACAGACTGACTGATGTTGTAGTGGCCAGGCTTAGGCTTGGCTACAGGTACTTCTGACAGTTTGGGAGACACAGATGATGATCAAACTAAATGCAAATTATGTGATCAGGCATATGGTCACTGTCTTGAACACTATGTGCTTAATTGTGCACTTATTGAGGAATATAGAGATAGACAGTATAATAACCTATGTGACATGTCAAGATATCTTATTCATGAAAATAAGATACCAGTTATACTAAGCAAATTTCCTAAATTTGCTTGTAACAGATAAGTGAAATGTAGATATAAATCCAAATGTACAATTGTTAACCCTTTTGGGGCCTAGTGCCTAGGCCTTTTGTGTATCCATATGCTCTTGCTCTACCGTCCACAGGATGGATATGGGGTGCACAATAAACTAGCCACTTCGGTGGCAAAATCTAATCTAAATCTCTGTACCACTGTCTTCTCGAGAGAATTAGAACTTGCTGGTGAAGTATTACTCCGAAGACTATTCCGGAGACAAGACTGAGGGACTAGGAGAGCCTCTTAGGTAATGCTCACTATACCAGAGGAGAGAGCGAACTGCTCTGAGTAGAACGCTTGGGCTTGACGTCAACTTGGTATAGGTGAGGGTGGAGAGGTACAAATGATCCACTCAGTACTTCATGCCTAACCTTTGAACTCTTCAAGTCACCTAGTTTCCTACCTAAACATATACACAAATAATACCCACTCATATAATATAGAGTCAAATAATTTAGTCATATAATATTATAAACTAGAGGATCTTTAATTTATGTATTATTAAAGAAACCCTGAGTATAATATTAAGTGAAAAACCCCGTATTAACCATAAAGTATGACCAAGGGACATAACAACCACCACCTTAATGATATGAGACAGGAAACAACACCCTTCCCCAAATATATTAACTAGAATTTCAGAGTGGAGGACCCCAAAGACCAAAAGTAGAAAGGGAAGCAGAGGGAAGGGGGAGGATGGGAAGAATGGAGAGAGTGGGGAGTAATTGGATTCGGTTGGAGGAAGAACGAGGGTCCAATTCCACAAACCAAAAGCCTTTTTGCCACTGCAAGGAGCCCCCCCTTCCTTGTCAGTAGATGGGTCTAAGAAATACGAGGTGAACCATAGAATTGTCGAAGGGAAAAAGGTGAGTGGTGCATTAAAGTATCTGTGGAGACAAAGATCGTTATCCATGGAACCATAAAAAGTGAATAATAATATAGTGATACCAACTCTCTTATATGGGTGTGAAGTATGAATGGTGAATGTTACAGCAAGGAGGAAATGTGTCTGAGGGCAATGCATGGTGTAAATATTATGAAGAGAATTCATAGCTTGAAGATTAGGTGTGGGATTACTAAAGCATTTTCTAGAGGGCTGAGGAGCATTTGTTGAGGAGGTTTCGATATTTAGAAAGTAGGGAACAAAATATGATGACTTGGAGGGTTAATAAATCTGTAGTGGAGGAATGGTGGAGTCAGGTTAGGGGCTTGAACTTGCAGCAAGCGTGTTTGAGCAGGTTAAATAGAAGTGAATGGAAGCAAGTGGTTTTTATGATTTGATATGCTGTTGGAGTGTGAGCAAGGTAACATGAAGAGATTCAGGGAAACCAGTTTGCTGGACTTGAGTCCTGGACGTGGGATGTACAGTGCCTGCACTATGAAGGAGGGGTATACCTGGAGAGGGTTTTGGGGGTCAACTCCCCCAAGGCCAGGTCTGTGATCAGGCCTCATGGTGGAATCAGGGGCTGATCAACCAGGCTGTGGGGATACTTTGTAGTTTACAGTTGTAGTAACAGTAATTGTTTGGTGTTACAAAAGAATTATTTATGTGTATCACTAAGTATACCCATAGAAGCGAGAGGAGAAAATCTGAGAAGGTTGAAATAAACTTCTTTCATGAATAGCCTGTGAAAGTTTTTCTCTTGTAACAATGAGTTGAATTATTGACAACTCTGACTATGTTTAGTATAAAAATTGTTTTACTAGGTTTCTTATAAATCACAATCAGGAGATAATAATCGGACAAAATTAGTAACTTAATATCTTTAATATTAAATTGTTTTAAAGAAAGCAAATATTCTTTTTTACTGAAGATGTAACAATGTTCTTCAGAACAACAATGTTCTTCAGAATAACAATGTTCTTCAGAACAACAATGTTCTTCAGAACAACAATGTTCTTCAGAACAACAATGTTTAGTTTGATATCTTTATTATGCACCCCATACCCATCCTGTGGGCGGTAGTCAAAAGATTACAGAGGTACATAATGGGTCCAGGGACTGGACCTCAAAGTTGATAGCTGAGCAAGTTACAAAGGTAATGAACTCAGATGGATCTGGTCACAATCATGACAACTTACAAAGGTATTTGCAGATTACAGAGGTATATAATAAAGGGCCAAGTGATAGCTGACGGTCAAGGTAATGATTACTGAACAAGGTAATAATCGTAAGTAAATTCATTTAGTTACAGGTTAATCATGAAAAAATTATAAAGCTAAATTTTTAGTCTACGGCACAATTAATGATTTTTGGGGCAAATTTATTGTTGGAACAACACATAAACAATACAATCTTTTATCACACCCCAACAACTGTAATAGTTATTGCAAATTTTAATTGTACACATACATATACACACACACATATACATATACACATACATATACACACACACATATACATATACACATACATATACACACACACACACACAAGCAGAGGTATGATAAAGCTCATTTCGCAGGGAGAGTGACCCAGTAGCGGCCAGTGAAGAGGCGGGAACAGGAGCTTTGAATCGACCCCTGCAACCACAACTAGGTGAGTACAACTAGGTGAGTACACACACACACATATACATACAAACACACACACGCGCGCACGCACATCCAACAGGCCCAGTTTTCAATCGACATGTGCATAGGACAAAATGGTAATTAATACACATACACACACACACACACACACACACACACACACACGTGGCAATGCTTTATTTACAGGGAGCAAAGTCAAGGTATTTTTCCAGAATGGTCTGTAATATACCACTGTGGATAAAATACTTTGACATATCCTGAACATTTCTGAGTGAGTTGTCTCTGAATTCATTAATTTTATCGCACTCCAGTACATAATGACGCAGGGTGTGACAATAATCCAACTGGCAAAGTTTACATTTTGTTTGGTCTACATCTGGTGGTGGTGATTTAACCTGCCAAAGATACTTGTAACCCAGCCGGAGGCGGGCGGTAGTGATATCCAAGAGTCTGCTTATTTTGTTGGATGCACCATAGACATATGGCTCCTCCTGCATGATAGAATGATGATAGATGGACAGACTGGTGTCAATCTACCTGAGTCTTAAGTCAATAAAATTCAGTTGAAGTTCTTTTCGTATTATTGTTCTCAAACTGCTAACTGACAAGCCAAGATTGTAATCTATCCCCTCTTTGAAAGCATAAAACTTAGCCAATTTATCAGTTCTATCATGCATCTGAAGACCAATGTGAGATGGAATCCACAGCATGTGCACTCTGACTCTACTATCCACAATCCTACCATACCTGTGTCTGGCTTCTGACACAAGCATGCTACAAGTTATACTTGATGAGTTGAGAGCATTTATGGATGACAGAGAATCAGTTACAATTAGAAAGTCAACCTTAGATACATGGACGCATTTGAATTCAAGGAGTATGGCAAACAGTTCTGTCTGAAGGGTATTATTATAATCAAATAGAAGCGCTAAACCACAGGGGTTATACAGCGATGCAGGTTATTGCAGGATGCAGGGAGGATGGGTTGTAAGAGGGAGATGGATGATTAGTAGGGTATGGAGTGCAGCAGGATGGTGGATAGTGCAGGGATAGAAGGTAGCAAGAGATCAAGGTAGAAGGGACTGAGGGATGTGCTAGAGGTATAATCCTCAGAGTTTGTGTAGTAAGTCAGTTTCTGTCAAAAAGTCAACGAGAGAGTCAGGATTAAAGGAGGGTCCATCTGCAAGAAGGGAAGGTAAAGAAAGGGCCGCAGAGCGAAGACGCCGTTGGAGGTAAATTCTGCGTGCTCGTTGATAGAGTGGGCAGTCCAACAGAATATGTCGAACAGACACTGGAACCTGACAATGCTCACAGAGAGGGGCAGGGAGCCTCTCCATGAGATACCCGTGAGTAAGTCGAGTGTGGCCGATGCGAAGACGGGAGAGTGTAGTCTCCCAACCTCGACATTGGTGACAAGAAGAAGGCCAGAAACCTATAACCGGTTTAATAGAATGAAGTTTGTTATTCAGCAGGTCAGATCAGCGTTGTTGCCAACGGGTGCGAAGGTGGGTAGCAATGACCGCAAAATAGTCCGTGAAATTAACACCTCTATATGAAAATGGAAGGTCATGTACTGCTGACCGCGCAGCAGTGTCTGCCTGTTCATTGCCCTGTACGTCAACATGACCAGGGACCCAACAAAAGACAATATCTTTATGTTTGCTAAAGATATGGCGTAACCAAAGGTGGATACGAAGAACTAAAGGGTGAGGTGTATCAATTTTACGGATAGCCTGTAAAGCACTAAGGGAGTCTGAAACGACCACAAATGGTGACACAGGCATAGATGCAATACGGATAAGTGCCACAAGAATGGCATACAATTCAGCCGTAAATATGCTAGACGAGGGTAATAGATGCCCTCGTACGATGCTGTCCGGAAACACTGCTGCGAATCCAACGCCGTCAGATGACTTTGAACCATCGGTGTATACTGCGATGGCATGGGAATGAGAACGTAAATGGTCTAGAAAGAAAGAGCGAGAAGCCGCCGTAGGTAGTTGGGCTTTCGCGCAAGGTAGAGGAATAGAACAGACACGGACTGCAGGAACTTCCCAAGGGGGCAGGGAAAAGGGAGATGTCACATGAACATATAGAGGTGGGAGCTGAAGGGAAGACAGGAGTGAATGTAGACGAAGAGAAAAGGGACGAAGTAAGCAGGGGCGACGAACAAATAAAGAGCGCCTACTAACATCTGTAACAATCCTATACATGGAAGGATTGCGGAGGTCATGAGAGCGAACAAAATAGCGAATGCAATGTGCATCACTACGATCGGATAAGGATGGAATGTTCGCTTCTACATAGAGGCTCTCAACCGGGGAAGAACGAAATGCACCAAGGCATAAGCGTAATCCCTGGTGATGGATGGGATTAAGGATGGAAAGAGTAGCAGGGGAGGCCGCCGCATATATCTGGTCACCATAATCGAGTTTCGACAAAATTATGGCTGAATGTAGGCGAAGGAGAGTTCTACGATCAGCCCCCCATGAAAGATGTGCTAGGGTTTTAAGAAGGTTCAGCCTGGTGTGACAAGTTGCTTTCAGAGAGGTAATGTGAGGTTTCCAGGACAATCGACGGTCGAACAGGAGGCCGAGAAACCTGACTGTATTACGTTCTGGGATACGTGAGCCGTATAGGTACAATGGATGATCAGAGACCACTGAACGTCTAGTAAACGTAATTTGATGAGTTTTGCCACTAGAAAATTTAAACCCGTGAGTGGTGGCCCAATCAGAAACCCGGTTGATGGCATGCTGGAGGGAAACTGCAATGAGGTGACAGTCAGCACCTGCACAAGCTATAGCAAAGTCATCCACAAAGAGCGATGACCCAATATTGGATGTGAGAACAGATGCCAGATTTTTTATAGCAAGCAGAAAGAGTGTTGTGCTCAGAACACATCCCTGAGGGACACCATCAGCTTGGACAAATTCCGGGGAGAGTTCATTACTAACCCGGACCGGAAATGTCTGTCAGTTAAGAAGGCCTTAAGAAAGAATGGTAGGTTGCCTCGGAGGCCTAAGGAGTGGGCCTGGGCCAAGATATTATATCTCCAAGTTGTGTCATAAGCCTTCTCAAGGTCGAAAAATATAGTGATAACCGAATGGTTATTCGCAAAGGCATTACGAATATACATACCCAAGCGCAGCAAGGGGTCAATGGCAGAACGGCCCTTACGGAAGCCATATTGACTAGGGGAGAGACTATTGTGTGTCTCTAAATACCACATCAAACGTCTATTAACTAGACGTTCCATCACCTTGCAAACTGCACTGGTAAGAGCGATGGGACGGTAGTGAGAGGAATCACGTCCCGTAGTACCTGGTTTTCGAAAAGGGAGAACAATAGCAGACTTCCACAGCTGGGGAAGAACTCCTTGCGACCATATGAGATTAAAGAGTCGTAAGAGGACAGTAAGAGCAGACTGATGTAAATGCTGTAGCATACGAATATGTATGCCGTCTGGCCCAGCTGCCGATGATCGGCAAGCAGAGAGCGTTGCCTCTAGTTCTTGAAGGGTAAAAGGCACATTATAGGATTCTTCTCTAAGAGAAGAAAAATCTAAGGCCTTTAACTCGCTGGCAGACTTAGGAACGAGGGGCGTAGATGGAGCCCATGAGAAATGCGGACGAGATGATTACCAATTTCAGTGGCAACGGCAAGAGGGTGCTATATCGACACCAGCAACCTGAAGAACAGGAGCCGGGTCGGGGGAGAATTTACCACTCAATTTCCGCACTTTCTTCCAGACTGCACTCATCGAGGAAGCCGAAGTGACAGTAGAAACGTAATCTCGCCAGCAAGTGCATTTAGCATCATGTAAGACACGGCGAGCAATAGCTCTCTTCTGCTTAAAATCAAGGAGTCTCTCTGTGGTTCTGTTATACCGATACCTGCCCCATGCAGCGCGTTTCAAACGCACTGCCCGAGCACAAGCAGGAGACCACCAAGGCACGCACTTCTGAGGATGCTTGCCCGAGGTTTGTGGAATAGAATGTGAAGCCGCTGTGAAGTTGGAGGACGAAAAGAGATGTAAAACCTCATCAATGGAGGACGAGGTAGGAACCTCATGAAAGGCAGTAAGATGTGCATAAAGGTCCCATTTTGCCCGGTCAAATTGCCAGCGTGGGCAATGAGGAGGTGGAGAAAACAGAGGGGACTTAAGGATGATTGGGAAATGATCGCTGTCATGTAGTCCGGGAGGACAGACCATGTGAAGTCAAGGACTGTTGAGGAAGAGCAGATGGAGAGATCGATACAGGAGAAAGAATGAGTTCGAGGATCAAAATGGGTAGGAGTACCCGTATTTAAAACATGGAGGGGAAGAGAAGCAAGAAATGCCTCCAACTGAATGCCACGGGAGTCACAGTGCGACCCTCCCCAGAGAAAATGGTGTGCGTTAAAATCGCCAAGTAATAGAAGGGTGGCGGTAAGGAAGAAACCAGAAAATCAACATCTGGGATAGACAATGCCCGCGAAGGAGAGAGATATAAAGAACAGAGTGTATACCACTTATTCAAGTGGATACGGGCTGCAGTGTAATGTAAGGAAGAAGGAACATAGAGCTGACGGTATGGAACACAAGTGCGTATAAGAAAAGCACTTTCGTTAAAAGTTCCATCTGACAAAGGATCCGATGAATATAACAAATCATAGCCTGAAAAGGGCCTGATAACAGTGGATTGTAATTTGGGTTCTTGCAAACAGACCCCAACAGGGGAAAACTGGGAGAGCAACATCTGAAGTTCACCCCGGTTACCCCTGAGGCCTCGGATATTCCACTGCAAATAAGCCATGATTTATGGAGAGAAAGATATAAGTGGAAGTGAGAGGAATCTATGGACTAGGGTTAGAAAAGTCCACGTGTGGAGGCAACGGAAGACCTATAATCAGAGAGGGAGGAGGACGTTGTGAAGGAAGGGGGGAAGGTTGAGACGAAGAAGAGAGATAAGGAACCTCAGGTGGAGTAGTGAGACAGCCCATCTACGTTATGAGGCAGGAGCCCATGCAGCAGATGAGTCTGAGGATATTGTTGCGGCAATTCAGAAGGAATATGATGACCATGAGGCTGAATGTAAGCGGAGATGAAACTTTGCAAACAGTTGATGAAAAGATTAAAGGCCGAGGTGGTTCAGGCAGCAAGAAATTTTCCAAGGGACACAGGTAACCACAATCATGCTAATATGTTGCCCTGATTACCCCAGTTGAATTTACCAATGTTTGACGGAACCTTGAAAGAGTACAATGCTTTCTGGGATCAGTTTAAAGCCCAGATAGATGACAGGGATGATTTGTCGAATGCCACCAAATTACAGTATTTATGTTCACAGCTCAAGGGTAAAGCCCTGGACTTGGTCCGGCATTACCAAACCACTGATATTAATTATCAACATGCCAAAGATCAGCTTAAGGATACGTTTGGCAACACAGAGGATATAAAAACTGCTATATTTTATCGATTGGCTGATCTTAAGGTTTGCCATCATGACCATCAGAGCGTAGAGAAGTTCCGCATCGAAGTCATGAGTTTGACAAATAGTCTCAAAGATTTTCATGATTGGGGTGGATCGGAATGGATGGTCAGTTGGTTGATTCAGAGAAAATTAGCTATTACTATAGTGCACGAGTTACACTTAATATACCGGACTAGCTGGTTTACAATACAGCAAATTATTGAGGGGTTGAGAGAGCTCGTTTCTCATTTGAGTATAGGTGAGAGAGAAGAGTCGCCACCATCATCACATAAGCAAACAGTTAGTTACTCAGAAAACTTGGGAGATCAATTTAAAGCTCATAAAGCTAACGTTGGGGTGTACTATGGCAAAGAAGTGTCTAAGACAAGGACCTCTAAGCAGACCCTCAGAGACACTCGTACCAGAATATGCGTGTTCTGCGAAGGCTAACACACTAGCACAAAGGCTGGGTCACCATTTGGAGAAGACCCGGGCCGGACATACCGGCGAACCTACAAGAAGAACTAGCACGAGTTGCTCTCGGTATACAAAACTGAGCAGTAGGCAGCAGAGACTAAAGGAGTTGCAGCTATGCTTAAGGTGCTGTGGGGGACATGAGGCAGAAGATTGCCAGTCACATCTTTGGGAGTGCTATAACTGCATGGATAAGAAAAGGTAATCATTTGGCTGTTTGCTGTTTGTTTGACAAGTGCTATAGGCTTTAGACGATGGCTTAACATCGTCAGTATAATTCAAAGTTAATTATGTTAAATATAAATGAGATAAAAAAAGGTGGTGTTAGGTTTTGTGGTATTACTATGTATTGCATTATGATCATATAATGTTCATTGGCAAGCAGATTTGGTTATGAGGCTAAGATAATCTTGTTGTTGTAATATTTTATCAATCATGTAAAATTTTGTGTAATAAATGTTATGCTTTATTATATGTTGTAACTATAAAGGTACAATTACCTACAGTTGGTGAGGTGTGGTGGAGGTCCCTTTTTAAGTAATATATATATGATTGGCCTAGGTAGTAGGTTGGTAGACAGCAATTGCCCAGGGAGGTACTACCGTCCTGCCAAGTGAGTGTAAAACGAAAGCCTGTAATTGTTTTACATGATGGTAGGATTGCTGGTGTCTTTTTTCTGTCTCATAAACATGCAAGATTTCAGGTACATCTTACTACTTCTACTTACACTTAGGTCACACTACACATTCATGTACAAGCATATATATACAAACCCCTCTGGGTTTTCTTCTATTTTCTTACTAGTTCTTGTTCTTATTTCCTCTTATCTCCATGGGGAAGTGGAACAGAATTCTTCCTCCGTAAGCCATGCGTGTCGTAAGAGGCGACTAACATGCTGGGAGCAAGGGGCTAGTAACCCCTTCTCCTGTATATATTACTAAATGTAAAATGGGAAACTTTCGTTTTTCATTTTGGGCCACCCCACTTCGGTGGGAAACGGCCGACGTGTTGAAAGAAGAAGAAGAAAAAGGAGAAACTTTCGTTTTTCCTTTTGGGCCACCCTGCCTCGGTGGGAAACGGCTGACGTGTTGAAAGAAAGATATATGATTGGCCGAGGTTATGGATATAAAGCATAATTGTTTGTGCAGTCATAATGGAAAGCATCGTGGAGTTTCAAATTAACATAAGCATAGTGATTATGGCCAAGAGAGCAAATATGTCTTGGGTGAAACGTGATTAAGTTGTGGTTGTAATATTGTGGTTATGGAGATTCCTTTTGTAGGTATATGTATAGGCAAAATTGTTTAAAGGTACTTGTATGCATTGTATCTAAAGCAAAAAAATTTGTTAAGTGGGTATTTATTTTAGATGTATGATCAATACCAAGAAGGTGGGGGTATTCATTTCAAGGTTGATGAATATTGACAGTACATTTGATTATGGTTAGGGTGGAGATTGGGTTTAAGCCTTATAGTATGTGGTTTTAATTTATTGATAGCAAGTTGCTGCCCGACCACTGTGGTGTGAGGTGTGCTGACAGGCGCCTCTGGTGGCCAGTTTTGACAACTTCATTTTCTCAGCAATGGCGGAGCCATACAGAAGGAGAGTAAATACAGGTTATTGAGGTGCTCGCTGGAGCCATTTACCCTTCAAATGCAGACGTTCTCTTACCTGCAAACTTTAACACACAGACAGACAGACAGGTTTGTGTAACAAATAAAGGAAGCAGTGTAAGCTCGTCAAATGTCATCACTAATTACTGGACTGATAAGAAGAGATAAGACTACGGCTCACCCTCATGAAATGTCACCAGTCATCATTAGTGGAGATCAGATGAGATAAGGCAGTGACACAAATCTTACAATGCTTCAAGGGAACTTTATTATTATTATTAGCACTACCATTATTATTATTATTATTATTATTATTCACTATCATTATTATTATTTTTATGCACTATTATTATTATTATTATTATTTGAATACAATTTCAGTACCTAATATTAGTGTCAGAACACAGATTTGACTATGAAATCACAAGAACTACTATAAATTGTGATTATGAGAACATAAAAACTTATATAAAATAATAAAAAAGTGAAAAAAGGTATATTGGCAACAATTCTGCAAGTGGCAGGACTCCTGTTCAGGTCAGTGAGCATCCAGTGCCAACTTCTCCGCCTCATATCTCGGTAACTACTGACCCAAATTCTTTTTTATCCTATAACACTTAAAAAATGTGCTCTTTATTTCTATATAATTGTTTTTTTTTTTCAAAATATTCGGGCACTGGGCGTCGAACGTAAATATACGTGCGACCGTTTACGGGTTAATAAATACATAGGGTGGAAATGTCAACTGTCTCACCATTAAATAGTCCAAGTACATCACTTTAACATATAAAATGACAATAACATTGTTGGCAAGAGCAAACTTTAAAAATTCCTTCAACGATAAAAAGTTTTGGTGGAGAAAGTGATATTTGCAAGCATAAAATTCAGCATGTAAATCATCACCTTAACATATAAACAATACCAGTGTCACCGCAAGATGCAACTTCATCACCTTAACATATAAACAATACCGCAGTGTCTGCAAGATGCAACTTCATCACCTTAAGATATGAACAATACCAGTGTCTGCAAGATGCAACTTCATCACCTTAACATATGAACAATACCAGTGTCTGCAAGATGCAACTTCACCTTAACATATGAACAATACCAGTGTCTGCAAGATGCAACTTCATCACCTTAACATATAAACAATACCAGTCGCAAGATGCAACTTCATCACCTTAAGATATGAACAATACCAGTGTCTGCAAGATGCAACTTCATCACCTTAACATATGAACAATACCAGTGTCTGCAAGATGCAACTTCATCACCTTAACATATGAACAATACCAGTGTCTGCAAGATGCAACTTCATCACCTTAACATATGAACAATACCAGTCGCAAGATGCAACTTCATCACCTTAACATATGAACAATACCAGTGTCTGCAAGATGCAACTTAAAATGTTGCTGCTACCACAACAAAAAAGTGTGGGTGGAAAAAGTCAAAATTCTAGACATAAATACACTAAGTACATCACTTGAGCAGTAAAATAAATTGTCATTACAATTGTCTACAAGACAAAAACTTAACTTGTTGCAAACCTTCATAAAATGATTTGTGGAGAATATATTAGCTTCCAGGTGAAAATAATAACAGCCTGGCTGATCAAACATTCATCCAAGAAGCCAGAATTATTTAATTTTTGAGGAAACACTAAACCTGTAAAGGAAATGGGACTCATTCTGCTTTGACACAAAAACAAAAAAATAATGTAACTCAAAATATAGTTTACCTCATGATTAATTATTATATTCAAGAGCAAGTGTTACATCAGTATGGGTCATACAGCCCCTGGAAATATGAGGGTGGAGGGTATTCATATCTGACCCAAGGAAGGTGAGGGATAACTAACTCCTTGGATTAAGAGCATATTACTAGCATCAAGGCACATTCTTAAAAGTAATTTTATAATGAATGAACTCTCATGTGTTATATTAGATTTGATCTTCATGAGAAAGTCTTTTAGACATTCAGAACACTGATATGTTTTTTTTTCTTGAGAATGAACTCTCATATGTTTTATTAGGGATGACTTATGTTTAAAGTCTTTTAGACATTCAGAACACTGATATGGTTTTTCTTGTGAATGAACTCTCAGTGTTTTATCAGATTTGATCTATCTGAAAAGTCTTTTAGACATTCAGAACACTGATATGGTTTTTCTTGTGAATGAACTCTCATATGTTGTATTAGGGATGACCTAGTTTAAAGTCTTTAGACATTCAGAACACTGATATGGTTTTTCTGTGAATGAACTCTCATGTGTTGTATAGGGATGACCTATGATTAAAGTCTTTTAGACATTCAGAACAGTGATATGGTTTTTCTTGTGAATGAACTCTCATGTTTGTATTAGACTTGATCTCAGTGAAAAGTCTTTTAGACATTCAGAACACTGATTTGGTTTTTCTTGAGAATGAACTCTCATGTGTGTATTAGGGATGACCTATGTTTAAAGTCTTTTAGACATTCAGAACACTGATATGGTTTTTCTTGTGAATGAACTCTCATGTGTTTTATCAGATTTGATTTAACTGAAAAGTCTTTAGACATTCAGAACACTGATATGGTTTTCTTGTGTATGAACTCTCATGTGTTGTATTAGCTGTGATCTCTGTGAAAAGTCTTTTAGACATTCAGAACACTGATATGGTTTTTCTTGTGAATGAACTCTCATGGTGTTTAGATGAGATCTCCATGAAAAGTCTTTAGGCATTCAGAACACTGATATGGTTTTTCTTGTGTATGAACTCTCAGTGTCGTATTAGGGATGATCTGTGTTGAAAGTCTTTTAGACATTCAGAACACTGATATGGTTTTTCTTGAGAATGAACTCTCATGTGTTGTATTAAGGATGACCTATGTTTAAAGTCTTTTAGACATTCAGAACACTGATATGGTTTTCTTGTAATGAACGCTCATGTGTTGTATTAGATGTGATATCCGTGAAAAGTCTTTTAGACATTCAGAACACTGATATGGTTTTTCTTGTGTATGAACACTCATGTGTTGTATTAGATGTGATCTCCGTGAAAGTCTTTTAGACATTCAGAACACTGATATGGTTTTTCTTGTGTATGAACACTCATGTGTTGTATTAGATGAGATCTCCATGAAAAGTCTTTTAGACATTCAGAACACTGATATGTTTGTTTCCTTGAAGGAACTTTAATGTATTGCATCTTATTGTTTGTCATAAAAGTCATTTAAGTCCTTAACACCTTCACTATTGTGACTACCAAAATTAAAAGTGCTGAGTGTCACAAATTTTAAAATGGAAAAGAATGTTTTTCTAAAGTTATGACAACACAAATGCAACATCTGATGGAAAACTAAGAGAATTATTCAGGCACAACTATATGCATCAGCAATTTGGCCTATTTTACATCCTATTTTAGCCTATTTCAACAATTAAGTTGATCCAGTTCCTAGCCAACATGCCTACTGGTCTATCAGTTATGCACAGTAAACCAACCATTCAATTATTTTAAGATAATTTGACTAATTTCACAAATTCAAAAATTCTAATTTAAAACTGAGTTCAAAATAAAGAGAGGGTAACTTCCCCAAGCAGCTGGATCTGTTAGACAGAAATTATTGGAGAAACCAGAAGTCAGAACCGTGCAGTGACAAAGTCTGGAGATGACCAAGAACATGAAGCCTCCATGTTGTCTCAGACTCTCTCTCTCTTCAGGTTGAAACACTGCCTCTGAAACACAAATATGTATTAGAATAGTAGTGGTTATGTTATGTTAGGTAGGTGACTTTTACTAACACGTGAGGAGAGAGTAATGATCAGAATGAACTAGAGGTGGTGGACTCTATTATGATAATAGTTGAGTATAGATTAGTGATGATCCTGGATGAACATTAATAATACAGTAGGAGAACACATTAATGAAGATGCTGAAAAACACTAAATATTCCAGCCACTAAAACAACTGCCTCAGTTCAGTAAGTCCCCTGTGGCTTCTCCTATATACAGTGGACCCTCGGTTAACAAAATTAATCCGTTCCAGGAGCTATTACTAATCTGAATCTGTTATCTGAAACCTTATTTCCATAAGAAATAATGTAAATACAATTAATTGTCCACAAAAAATAATCACTCAAAATAAAAAAATAACATTTACTTACCTTTATTGAAGAGACTTGCAGGATCTGGAAGATATGTACATGATGATTGGAGCAGGTGTTAGTGGTTGGAAGGGAATCCTCCAAAGGACTTCAGGTGACAAGTCCTCTCTGGGGTTACTTCCTTTGGTCTTTTAATGCCACTAGGACCAGCTTGAGAGTCACTGACCCTGCCTGGTGAAGTAGCTGTCCACAGTCCTCTGTTTCTGGCGACTCTTCAACACTTTTCTGAAGTACAACATGGCTCTGTCACTGAAGTGGTTGCACAGAAGGCTCATTTCAGCTTGCTCAGGGTGGTATCTTTCAACAAATGTCTTCAACTCATTCCACTTTGTACATCTCCTTACACTGAAGAAGGCACCTCCTTATCTCTCTCTCTCTTCCTGGAAGCAATAACCTCAGCTGTGGTCTGTTGCTGTTCCAGATGAAGCTCTTGCAGCTCTTCAGTTGTTAGCTCTACCCTGTGCTCCTCCACCAACTCTTCCACATCCTCACCACTCCTCCAACCCCAGGCTGTTCCCCAATTCCACAATATCTTCCACAACATGTTCCACAACAGGCACAGGGTCGTCAGGGTCAGCCTCAAATCCTTCAAAATTCCTCTCTTGACACAATCCGCCACAGTGGTCTCAAGCAGAGTTCAGAGTCCTGGAAGTCACTTCCTCCCAAGCCTTACCTATAAGGCCTATGCAATGCACGATATTGAGGTGTTCTTTCCAGAACTCTCTTAGGTCAATTCAGAGTCATTGGTCATATTAAAGCACCTCTGAAACAGTGCTTTGGTGTACAGTTTCTTGAAGTTGGAAGCCTGCTGGTCCATGGGCTGGAGGAGAGGAGTGGTGTTAGGAGGCAAGAACTTCACTTTGATGAAATTTATGTTGTCAGGCAACAACTCTTGCAAGTTGAGAGGATGAGCAGGAGCATTGTCCAGTAGCAGGAGGCACTTGAGTGGCAATTTATTTTCAGATATTTCTTCACATAGGGCCAAACACTCCAGTCATCCATTCCTTGAAAATCTCCGAGGACCCATGCCTTGGTGTTAGTCAATGCACACACAATTTATTCTTGTCAACACTGATTCTTGAAGGGTCTGGGATTTTCATAGTGATGCCAGTAAAGGCTTCTTTAAAATCACCACTGGCATTGGCACACATCATAAGAGTTAGCCTGTCTTTCATAGGCTTTGTGTCCTGGCTGTGCCTTTTCCTCCTGAGTAATGTAGGTCCTGTTGGCATTTTCTTCCAAAACAGGCCTGTTTCATCACAATTAAACACTTGTTGGGGAGGAATTGTTCAGCCTCTAAACCCCCTTGAATTCCAGCACAAATTTTTCAGCTGACGTTTGTCTGAGCTGGCTGCCTCACCATGCCTCCAACATTGTATGCCACTACTTTCTTAAACTTCTCAAACCAGCCTTTGCTGGCTTTAAAATCACTCTCCTCACCACTGGTTGCAGGCATTGTCTTCACAAGATCTGCGTGCAACTTCCTTGCCTTTCCAAATTATCGCCATAGAAATACTATCACCCGTTCTCTGTTTTTCATGGATCCACACCAACAACAACTTCTCAACCTCATCCACTGTTTTCGATCTTTGTTTCGTTAACAAATTAACCCCTTTTGCAACATTAGCTTTCTTGATCTCATTTCTCTGTGCCAGGATAGTGCCGATAGTAGATGGAGTTTTCTTGTACATCCTGGCAAGATCACTCAGACGTACACCACTCTCATATTTTTCTATGATTTCCTTCTTCAGTTCATGGTGTTCCTCACTCTCTTTACCCCAGGGGTGCCACTAGGAAGCTTCTTTGACTCATGGGTGACTTATTTCACAGTGGCAATAACTAAAACCACCAAAAAATACACCAAATATATTGTGAATCTTTGAAAGAGCTGGGTAATGTTCTCTCAATGGTAAACAACGCTTCACTGGCGTCCTGCGCTTGCGCGGAGCAGGCGGACGTCTAATACCTTTCGGTAACCGAGGACTTTTCGCTAACCGATTACGAAAAAAGCTTACGTTTCCGAAACTTTCGTTAACAGGACCTTTCGTTAACCGAGGGTCCACTGTACGTACAGTGGACCCCGAGTAACGAGCACCCTGAAATCGCACAATTATGTAAGTATAATATTGTAAGTGCTTTTGTAAGTGTATTTTGGGGGTCTGAAATGGACTAACCTACTTGACATTATTTCTTAAGGAGTAAATTCTTCGATAATGGCTTCTGGAATGAATTTTGCTCGTTACTCGGGGTCCACTGTACTTCCAGTTTGAAACCAACCAAAATCCTGTCCTTTTCACTAGTAAGTCTTCCATTCAGTTATAATTAACACCAAGAAACAACCAA
>WNWK01025596.1:0-28384 GCA_009830355.1 Cherax destructor | reverse complement strand
GAAATCTATGGGATTTGTACTAATGTCGGTTAGGTGGTCTGCGCCTTCTGTGGGGGAAAATATTTCGCATTTTCTACCTTGCTGTCATTTAGTGGGTTTTGAACACTGACTCATACTGTTTTTTTAGTTTACTTTTTCCTGTTCATCTCCGTATACGAATCTCCTCTCAATAATGGTCCAATTCTACAGGTAGTTCTTAGCTTGGTTTTAAAGGGGGAAAATATTTTGGTTTTTGCAATACCCTTATGGCTCTTTGTTCCCTTTGTACTTCTTCTGTGGTATGACATCTTAAGTTTTTGCTCAAATTTCCCGGGATCTCTCTTTAAAGCCTTCTTTTCTGTTGCAACATAACTGTTTTTTCAGCAATTCAGTAACCCGTTTTCTTCTCCTGACCATCTCCACCCCTCTTTTATTCTGATCCTTGGGGTTTCCAAGGTACGTGTTTCATACATACCTTGTATGCTTCTGATTCAGCTTCTCTAGGCACTGGTGGGGATTTAGGTGCTCATGTCTGATTCCCATGATATGTCTGATAGCTCTTGGTTTATTTTTTCCCAGTCAATTCTATGATTATTAAAATTAAACTTACTGAACATTCCGTCTCTAACATTAGTGTCGCAGTTCCATAACCCTGAGTTAATACTAGTTTGAACTTCTATGATGTTATGATCAGAGTATATTGTTTTTGTAACTGTTATGTCTCTGATTAATTCCTCGTTGTTTGTGAATATCAAATCCAGGGTATTTTCATTTCTAGTGGGATCAATTATCTGTTGGTTTAGTGAGTACTTTTCACAAAGCCTCATTAGTTCCCAGGTATGTGCCTGTTCAAGGACCGAGTCACAGATTCGGTGACTCCCGAAATCGTCTTCGGGTAACCACCAGGTGACCTTCAGAATTACAGGCCACCAGGACCACTACCATCAGTGGTATTGGAGGTGTGATTCAAGGATCCACCAGGGGTGGATCACCAGCATCACTACCATCTTTGGTACTGGCGGAGTGACGCAAGGTGCCACTAGGAGTGGATCACCAGCACCATTACCATCTGTGGTACTGGCGGAGTGACGCAAGGTGCCACCAGGGGTGGATCACCAGCACCACTACCATGTGTAGTACTGGCGGAGTGACACATCAAGGAACTGGGTTAAGTTGTGTGAGTGGGGTTGCTTGTCTGGCTTCCTGGTCAAACTCACGCCGCTTATATACATTTATACCTTTGAAGAGTTTCGAGAGTTTCACTATCGGAGCATGGCCAGGCTCGTCTGGTGCTTGCCTGGTCAGCCAGACTTGATCCTGGAGGCCCGCTGTCCCACATATTCATCACAGCCTGGTTGATCTGGTTGAGCTTGGCCACCTATTTTTACTGCTTGGTGAGCAGGGGCATCAGGACACCAGGGTAACCTGCCCATATGTTTCTCCGTGCCAGGATATCGAATCCTGCAGAGGGCCAAGAAATGGTAAAAAGGAGTGGAAAGGAACACGCCGGAGGAAGCAGGAGGGAAAGAAGCAAAAGGGATGTAGAGAGAGGGGGGCGGGGTGATAGTAGGAAAGAAAAGGATAGAAGGTGGTAGGCTATAAGCGATGAGGAAGCGTGGAGTAAATCGGCGAAGAGAACAGGAGGGAGGGAGGCTTGGAGAGACCTCTAGGAGAAATGTCCCAAAATTAATAGGCTGGATAACTAGAACCTTCAAAACAAGAAATGCTAAGCCGCTTCAGGTGATCTGTACTTTCTAGACCGGAATATTGCTACACACCAAAAGCCCCTCTTAAGGCAGACGAAATCGTAGAAACAGAGAATATTTAGAAAACCTTCACCTTAGTCACACACCTAACTTATTGGGAACTTTTGAAGTATCTTGAACTGTACTCCCTGTTACTTACAGTACGCGATATACATCATAATTTATATCTAGAAAATCCTTCAGGGATTGGTGCCAACTCTGCACAAGGAAATTTCTTTCATACGTAAGAACATAAATAAGGAGGAACACTGCAGCAGGCCTACTGGCCTATACTTGGCAGATCCTTCGAAAACAAGAAACCTGCAAATGGTGCAAAATACATCCAATGAAAAACAGGGATGCTATGGGTGCACCAAGAGATAACTCAATAAGGATAAAGGGACAAAGACTCTTAGACGCCCTTCCTTCATACGTATTGTAATTACCAACAAGACCCCAAGCTGTCTTCAAGAGGGAACTGGTTGAGCTCACAATGGGTTCCATATGAGTTCCTACCTTCGACAGCGTATGGCTAGCACAGGTAACTTTCAGACAATATCAGCAATCATGCCAGAGTGTAAAACGTTTATTAGGCTTCCGTTCCACTTTCATAAGAAAGGGGCCCCTGGTAGTGTCTTACCAACCTACTACCTATTACGAGAGGAGAGGAACAACAGAAGGGAGGTAACAGTAATGGAAAGGAGCACTGGAAAAACCGGGAAAGGAGCAGCAGTTGTGGGAGGACGGAATAGCAACAGAAGGCGTTTTGTTACCCTACAGATTTAGTGCTGCCCTATGACTAGAACCAGCAAGCAATGCCACCAGCACCACCACTACACGCTACTTACCAGCACCACCACTACACGCTACTTACCAGCAGCACCACTACACTACACGCTACTTACCAGCACCACCACTATACGCTACTTACCAGCACCACCACTACACGCTACTTACCAGTAGCACCACTACACGCTACTTACCAGCACCACCACTACACGCTACTTACCAGCACCACCACTACACGCTACTTACCAGCACCACCACTACACGCTACTTACCAGCAGCACCACTACACGCTACTTACCAGTACACCACTACACGCTACTTACCAGCACCACCACTACACGCTACTTACCAGCAGCACCACTACACGCTACTTACCAGCACCACCACTACAGCTATTTACCAGCCACCACACGCTACTTACCAGCAGCACCACTACACGCTACTTACCAGCACCACCACTACACGCTACTTACCAGCACCACCACTACACGCTACTTACCAGCAGCACCACTACACGCTACTTACCAGCACCACCACTACACGCTACTTACCAGCAGCACCACTACACGCTACTTACCAGCACACCACTCACGCTACTTACCAGCACCACCACTACACGCTACTTACCAGTAGCACCACTACACGCTACTTACCAGCACCACCACTACACGCTACTTACCAGCACCACCACTACACGCACTTACCAGCGACCACTACACGCTACTTACCAGTAGCACCACTCACGCTACTTACCAGAGCACACTACACGCTACTTACCAGTAGCACCACTACACGCTACTTACCAGCACACCACTACACGCTACTTACCAGTAGCACCACTACACGCTACTTACCAGCACCACACTACCCACTTACCAGTAGCACCACTACACGCTACTTACCAGTAGCACCACTACACGCTACTTACCAGTACACCACTCACTCACGCTACTTACCAGCACCACCACTACACGCTACTTACCAGAGCACCACTACACGCACTTACCAGTAGCACCACTACACGCTACTTACCAGCACCACCATACACGCTACTTACCAGCACCACCACTACACGCTACTTACCAGCACCACCACTACACGCTACTTACCAGCACCACCACTACACGCTACTTACCAGCACCACCACTACACGCTACTTACCAGCAGCACCACTACACGCTACTTACCAGTAGCACCACTACACGCTACTTACCAGCAGCACCACTACACGCTACTTACCAGCACCACCACTACACGCTACTTACCAGCACCATCACTACACGCTACTTACCAGCAGCACCACTACACGCTACTTACCAGTGCACCACTACACGCTACTTACCAGACCACCACTCACGCCTTACCAGACCACCACTACACGCTACTTACCAGCAGCACCACTACACGCTACTTACCAGCACCACCACTACACGCTACTTACCAGCAGCACCACTACACGCTACTTACCACACCACCACTACACGCTACTTACCAGCAGCACCACTACACCTACTTACCAACACCACCACTACACGCTACTTACCAGCAGCACCACTACACGCTACTTACCAACACCACCATACACGCTACTTACCAGCACCACCACTACACGCTACTTACCAGCACCACCACTACACGCTACTTACCAGCACACCACTACACGCTACTTACCAGCAGCACCACTACACGCTACTTACCAGCCCACCACTACACGCTACTTACCAGCACACCACTACACGCTACTTACCAGCAGCACCACTACACGCTACTACCAGTGCACCACTACACGCTACTTACCAGCAGCACCACTACACGCTACTTACCAGCACCACCACTACACGCTACTTACCAGCACCACCACTAACGCTACTTACCAGAGCACCACTACACGCTACTTACCAGTAGCACCACTCACGCTACTTACCAGCACCACCACTACACGCTACTTACCAGCACCACCACTACACGCTACTTACCAGCAGCACCACTACCGCTCTTACCAGCACCACCACTACACGCTACTTACCAGTAGCACCACTACACGCTACTTACCAACACCACCACTACACGCTACTTACCAGCAGCACCACTACACGCTACTTACCAGCACCACCACTACACGCTACTTACCAGCAGCACCACTACACGCTACTTACCAACACCACCACTACACGCTACTTACCAGCACCACCACTACACGCTACTTACCAGCACCACCACTACACGCTACTTACCAGCAGCACCACTACACGCTACTTACCAGCAGCACCACTACACGCTACTTACCAGTAGCACCACTACACGCTACTTACCAGCAGCACCACTACACGCTACTTACCAGCACCACCACTACACGCTACTTACCAGCACCACCACTACACGCTACTTACCAGCAGCACCACTACACGCTACTTACCAGTAGCACCACTACACGCTACTTACCAGCACCACCACTACACGCTACTTACCAGCACCACCACTACACGCTACTTACCAGCAGCACCACTACACGCTACTTACCAGCACCACCACTACACGCTACTTACCAGCAGCACCACTACACGCTACTTACCAGCACCACCACTA
This sequence comes from Cherax destructor, assembly GCA_009830355.1. Lineage (NCBI taxonomy): Eukaryota > Metazoa > Arthropoda > Malacostraca > Decapoda > Parastacidae > Cherax > Cherax destructor. Next base: position 23,285 of record WNWK01025596.1, on the reverse strand, counting down.
CACGCTACTTACCAGCAGCACCACTACACGCTACTTACCAACACCACCACTACACGCTACTTACCAGCAGCACCACTACACGCTACTTACCAACACCACCACTACACGCTACTTACCAGCACCACCACTACACGCTACTTACCAGCACCACCACTACACGCTACTTACCAGCAGCACCACTACACGCTCTTACCAGCAGCACCACTACACGCTACTTACCAGTGCACCACTACACGCTACTTACCAGCAGCACCACTACACGCTACTTACCAGCAGCACCACTACACGCTACTTACCAGCAGCACCACTACACGCTACTTACCAGCACCACCACTACACGCTACTTACCAGCAGCACCACTACACGCTACTTACCAGCAGCACCACTACACGCTACTTACCAGCAGCACCACTACACGCTACTTACCAGCAGCACCACTACACGCTACTTACCAGCAGCACCACTACACGCTACTTACCAGCAGCACCACTACCACTACACTATCATCAGCACTACCACCACAACAGCACTACCACCACAACAGCACTACCACCACAACAGCACTACCACCACAACAGCACTACCACCACAACGCACTACCACCACAACAGCACTACCACCACAACAGCACTACCACCACAACAGCACTACCACCACAACAGCACTACCACCACAACAGCACTACCACCACAACAGCACTACCACCACAACAGCACTACCACCACAACAGCACTACCACCACAACAGCACTACCACCACAACAGCACTCCACCACAACAGCACTCCCACAACAGCACTACCACCACAACAGCACTACCACCACAACAGCACTACCACCACAACAGCACTACCACCACAACAGCACTACCACCACAACAGCACTACCACTACAACAGCACTACCACCACAACAGCACTACCACCACAACAGCACTACCACCACAACAGCACTACCACCACAACAGCACTACCACTACAACAGCACTACCACCACAACAGCACTACCACCACAACAGCACTACCACCACAACAGCACTACCACTACAACAGCACTACCACCACAACAGCACTACTACCACAACAGCACTACCACCACAACAGCACTACCACCACAACAGCACTACCACCACAACAGCACTACCACTACAACAGCACTACCACCACAACAGCACTACCACCACAACAGCACTACCACCACAACAGCACTACCACCACAACAGCACTACCACCACAACAGCACTACCACCACAAGCAGTGGAGAACGAGGAACTAGGAGCAGCAGCAGCAGGGAGAAAAAACAGTTCTGTTTTGTGGAGAGAGAAGCTTCCAATGTGGAACCTCTTGAAGAAGTACCTCATCTCTGACACTGGCCTCACCAAGACGGTGTGGCAGAAGGCAAGACAGAGATAATGACGTCAACGAAATGAAATCGCTGGCCCACAGATGGCTCCACCTTCATCCTGTTATCTGTATGTTTCATAACAATAAAAATGCTTTTAAATGAGCTGGTGTAGGTAGGAGCTCTTAGCTTGTAAATAAAGTTGGGAACCTTAAACTAACCTTGTAGAACCCTGTGTGAAAAAAAGGAAGGACACAGGTATACAGATATTTCATTAGGATGTTTCGCTCTGTGCAAAACGTGATCAAGTTTCATGAAGCTTTACACAGAGCGAAACGTTGCCCCAATAAAAGCTCTTCCTGCAACCTTCCTTTCGTCATTAATGCTTGCACTACGTAAGTGTATAGTAGAGAAAGAAAGGAGAAGCAGGAGAGAGAGGAGAGAGGGGAGGCAAAGGTAGGGAAGATGATGGTAGGCAAGAGCTGAGTAAACAAAAAAGAGAGGCAAAAGAATTGGGAGTAAGAAGGCGATAAAGGGAGGACAGCGATGATACGAAGGGACGGGATGTGAAGAGTGGGACGATAAAGGGTGAGAAAGGCAAAAGTTAAAGAGCGAATATGGTGAAAGAATGACAAGACACAACAGTGAGGGAAATTGGGTTGAAGGTGGTGCGGAGGAGGAACAGGAGATGGAGGAAAAGAATAAGGAACAGGAAGAGGCTTAAAATGAGAAGGGAAGGAGTAAAGAGGTGGAAAAGGATCAGGAGGGGGCTGAAGATAAGAAAGGGAACAAGGAGAAACTTGATTATACGGAAAAGAGGAAAGGAATAAACAGGAATAGGTGGAAAAGGAGGAGGAAGGGAAAGAAGATTTAGTAATAGAGGAGGAAGGGGTGGAAAAGGAGAAAGAGGACTATTTAGAAATAGAGGAAGAAGGGGTGTAAAAGGAGGAAAAAGAGGACGATTTAGAAATAGAGGTGGAAAAGAGGAACAAAATTCAGAAGCGGCGATAGAATTTGAACAGTAAGCAGATAAAGATTTAGGAAAGAAGAATGAAAAGGTGTGGGAGGGGAAGGGATGATAGTGTAGCAGAAATGAGAAACAATAGAGGTATGAAAGCGCGAGGTGTGGCATAAAGTCTGGGCCCGTCAAGGGTATAGCAAAGGCAAAGGAAAAATGAACGGGAGGAAAGGAATAAGGAGGATCCGACCCACCAAAGAGGACATGAGGTAGTTACGAAGCACACCTGGTAGTTACGAAGCACACCTGGTAGTTACGAAGCACACCTGGTAGTTACGAAGCACACCTGGTAGTTACGAAGCACACCTGGTAGTTACGAAGCACACCTGGTAGTTACGAAACACTCCAGGTAGTTACGAAACACTCCAGGTAGCTACGGAGTATATTTTTTAACGATAATCTCTCCTGTTCCTCTCACTCCCCTCTCCTGCTTAGTCCTATTCATCCCCTGCCCCGTCTGTTTCCCTGTTCTCCATTCACTTCTCTTTCTTCCCCTTCCATTCCCCTGACTTTTATCTTCTTATATAGACCTGTATGACCCATACGCGTTTAGCATCTTTTTGTGAATATTATAATAATAGTAATACTGTGGAGATAAATGGTATAAAATACCGACACGATGAAAAAACACACACACATGCAATATAATGCGATGCTTTATTGACTACGTTTCGCCCACACAGTGGGCTTTATCAAGTCACAAACATCTTTGATAATGTTGGTAGAATTACCGACAATATGTTAGGTAAGAGGACAGGTGCAACTAATGCGGCTTGACAAAGCTCCTGGAGAGCGAAACGTTGCCACAGTAAAATGTCGCATTAGTTGCACTTGTGTTCTTTTACCTAACAAATGTTTGTGACTTGATAAAGCTCACTGTGTGGGCGAAACGTAGTCAATAAAGGATAGCATTATACTTCGTTTGTGTATTTTTTTCATCGTGTCTGTATTTTATACCATTTATCCACAATATTACCATTATTATTATATTCACAAAAAGATGCTAAACACACATGCGTCATACAGGTCTAAATAGATCTATTTTCCCAATGGTAATACTGTATTGTTGTCTTGTTATTTGCTGGTGTGGTGTATGATCTGGTGCCAGAGACTGGCCAGACACTTGTAGACGTGTTATGTCATGGCTACTATCAGGTATTATTTCCTAACACAATGTATCGTCGCTCCCACCATTGTTTTGCCTTTGACAACATTTTTGCTTTGCATTCACAAAGTTATATGGTTCGATAATGATTGGTTTTTAAATGTAAGTTTTATAGCAGTTGCGTGTGTTTAATGTACCAGAAGTAGAAAGCTGGTGTCTGGGCTTACTGATGAAGTGTAGAGATGTAGAATAATCTTTGAAGGCTTATACTTCTCGATGAAGAAATGAGTTTAAGAACATAAGAATGGAGGAACACTGCAGAAGGCCTACTGGCCCATACAAGGCAGGTCCTTATCAAAACCACCACTACCTAAGAATTTACTCCCGTACTCACGACACTTAATCAAATCCAGCCCCTCCCATTCATATATCTGTCCAATCTCTTTTTAAAGCCACCCAAGGTCCTAGCCTCTATCACCCTACTCGGAAGATTGTTCCACGCATCTACAACTCTGTTCGAAAACCAGTACTTGCCTATGTCCTTTCTAAATCTAAATTTATCCAATTTAAATCCGTTATTTCTGGTTCTTACTTGGTTCGATATCCTCAGTATTTTATTAATATCTCCTTTGTTTATGCCCATCATCCACTTGTACACCTCGATGATATCTCCCCTCATTCTACGTCTCTCCAGAGAGTGGAGATTCAACGCTCTAAGTCTATCTTCATACGGGAGATTTCTTATACCGTAAATAATTTTAGTCATTCTTCTCTGTATGTTCTCCAACGAATCTATATCCATTCTGTAGTAAGGAGACCAAAACTGAGCTGCATAATCCAAATGAGGTCTCACTAGTGATGTATAGAGCTGTAAAATAACTTTTGGACTTCTGTTGCTTATACTTCTTGAAATAAATCCTAGTAATCTGTTAGCCTTATTGCGCACACTTAGGCACTGTTGTCTTGGCTTTAGATTTCTGCTTACCATGACTCCCAAGTCTTTTTCACATTCTGTATGATCAAGCTCTACTTCACCTAGTTTATAAATTCGAGGGATATTTTCATTACCAAGGACTAGCACCTTACACTTGTCCACATTGATGTACATTGGAATGATGTACTTGGGCCACAGAAAACAATATGTTCAATAAATACAAATTTCAGTTACTCAGCTATGGAAATTTGAGGAAATAAAAACTGGGAGAGTATAGAACAAATTCAAACTGGTCAGTAGAGCAGGACTGATGTGAGGGACTTAGGAATGATAATGTCAGAAGGTCACTCATTCAGGGATCACAACAAAGATATGCTAAGTCGTTGATGATACTATTGATCTCTTTTCTTTTCTATACACTGGAATATTGCTATACACACAACCACCTTCTTTAATTAAGGTGAAATCGCAGAACTGGAGAATGTACAGAGTACCTTCAAAATCCAATTAAAAACAAAGTACACTGAGTACACTAAGAGCTAATTCAGTAAGTGTTAAGGAACCCAAAAAAAATCAACACCTTTCCTTCATACATAAGGGGAGTTACCAAGAAACCCCTGGCTGTCTTCAATAGGGAAGTTAATAAGTTCATAAAGTTAGTTCTTTGTGGTACCTTCTACGTTAGCCTGTTTAATCAAGCTATCAACAAGGAGGCCTGATCTTGGTCCGAACCTTTGGGGTATGTGATCCCCGAAATGGTCTTTAGGTATATAACTTTCAGTAACCTATTATTTCTCACTTCCCTCATCGTCGCATATCTCAGGAGTAGGTGAACCAACATGCGTTTAGCGAGTTTACACTCAAAATCAGCAAGGTGGTGCTCCGCGGTGTTTTTCTTCACTTAATCTGTAAAGTTGACTAGAGCCAGCTGAATTGTGGCTTCGTTATTAGCATTACGTTTTGCCAGATGGCTAATGACGTCAGCTGGGGGAAGTGAGGGAAGAAGAGGGGGAAAAATAAGCCAGTGGGTGAGGGGACGAGAGGTAAGTGTAAAAGGTATGAAGAGGGGAAAGAATAGGTGGATGGCAGAAGGAAAGAGAGGTAAATGTAAAAGATGTACATGGAAAAATAGTAGACTAAGGGACGAGGGGGAAGGAAGTAAAGAGAGATTAGATAAGAGCAGGAAGTATCATGCTGTTTTCGAGATACATATCTGGGACCCGGCTGGGAGGGACCGGGCTTGAGATGACCCTTCGGGTTTGAAGCAGGTGCTCACCAGCGGCCGAGTGTTCTAGCCTACACACACTATTATCCTACCTGGAGTCGACCTATCCTGAGTCGACTTCAGGGGTGACCGCCCCCGCTGCTCGGTCCCAGACCAAGGTATATGAAGAGATGTTGAAAAGTTTTGACACGGTTAAATAAGGAGAGAAGATGTATTTAAAAGACTAGTTTGCGCTGATCAAGAAATTCATTACGGAAACGTTTCGTCATAAGCAGCCTTTTCAACTTTTCAGTCCTTAAACCGAGACAACTAAGAAACGAGTATTTATAGTGGCAGGAATGAGGCAGCAAGTTGTGAGAGGGTTGTAGTAGTAGAACTGGCGAGATTGGTAGAGTTTGAGAATGACCTGTCAGTAATTGAATGACATACTAAAGTTAATGTTTTGGGTAATAACAAAAGGTTGAACAAATGTGAAAATGAGTTGGTGGGTGGACCTCCTGCAGTGTTGGCGCAGTGGTGCCATCCACTGCCAGTGTTAATATTGTCGAAGTCTTGAGTTCGAGAACACCAAAACGCCTGCAGAAGGGATTATCAAAATAGCGCTGCGTGCAACACAGAGCAGGAGGGGAACACATCTTGAAGTTCAGTGACGCTAAATTAATAATTCCCGAAAACGATTTGCTCAGACGCAGGTTCCTGGAAGCAGCAATAGTGGTAGCAACAACCAGCACCTTATGCAAGAGAAATCAGACAGCTATAGAATATCCAGAACATTGGTCAAACGATTGCTACAAGACATTATCACCGCTCCACTGCACCATGGAACACTGCAGGAGGTCTACCCACTTATATTTACATTTGTCCAACTTGGACGTATTACTCCACTGCTGACAAGTCCTTCTCAAACCCTTTGCCATCTCACCATAGCTGTACTACTACTACCACCGCTACAACTACCATCTCCTCCACAACTACCATCTCCTCTACAACTACCACCGCCTCTACAACTACCACCGCCTCTACAACTACCACCGCCTCTACAACTACCACCGCCTCCACAACTACCACCGCCTCCACAACTACCACCGCCTCCACAACTACCACCGCCTCCACAACTACCACCGCCTCCACAACTACAACCACCTCTACAGATACTACCATCTCTACAACTACCACCACCTCTTAACTACTACTACTCTCACAGCTTGTCAAGTCACTCCTGCCACTATATATACGCTTTTCTTAGAAGGCTCTGTATTAGGACTGAGGAAGGCCACCTGTGGCGAAACGTTTCCTCAATATCTTGATCAGTGTAAACGTCTTTTACCTACAGCTTGTTGGAACAACTATACCACTTCCACCAAGAACAGAGGAGATTGGCAACTCTTGAACATTTACCAGCTAGGACGTTAAATTAACCAGCTAAGATAATAAATATTTTAGCTGTGCTGAGGATGACGATGGCGTTAAATTATGGATGAAGGCTGCATCAGCAGTGTTAGGTATATCCCCTTAAAATGCGCCAGATTGACAGAGTACGTCTAATTCTGCAGTGGGATCGTTAAACAGTATGAATACCTCGTTAGGGCCGTCTAACGACTGTTCAGCTTCTCCCGAGAAGCAAAACAAATTAGCATAGCGATTTGGGGAAAGGGTGGGGTGGGGGAGGTGGTCATTCATTGAGTAAGACCCCACGCTCAATGTTAGATTTTACCTGGGGCCTGTTTCAAGAGTTTTGGTCTCGGCCTGGTGTAGTGACAGGTCTCCCTGTTGATTGCATATTCGACCAGGCTGTTTCTGTTGGTCTCGCCTGTCCACATGTGCATCACTTGCGGAGGAACACGGGAGGCCTACCGGCCCATAAATGGCAGGTCCTTCTCAGAAACAACCATTCTCACCCACCCACTTCTCCATCCTTTTCTCAGAGCTATCCAAGCATTTGCTGCAATACCTCAGGTGTGGTAAAAGACACTTATGTACATAAGTGTCTTTTTCCACATCTTGTCGGTATCTCCATACCATTTTCAAGGCCTCGTGTACTAATCTAATCAAACCCAGCTCTTCTCACTCATATATTTGTTCAGGTTCCTTTTGAAGCTACCCAAGGTTTTAGCTTCTATTACCCTACTTGGAAGATTGTTCGACAACTCTGATCTGGCACACAGCGAAGGTAGTGACTCGCTTTCTTCTTGATGGTGGCGGTATTTTGTAAGAAGAGGTTAGATATTTTTCCCTCTTCTTATGTAATCAGTCCCTCAGCCTGGAGTTGATGTGATCAGTCCATCAGAATACAGCATATGCGCGGAGCAGCTTATATCCTGTGAAGGATTGAAAGGGTTGGAGAACTGTGAAAGCACCCACTCTATCCTACTACCCTCGTATTCTATATTTCAACCTCCAGCAGAAATATTTGTCTAACCTATTGTTATACTACCCAAGTATTTGTTTTATCACCTTTTACTCATGTGCATATTGATTGTTCTACCTTATTGTATTACTTCTACTACTACTACTACTAATACTACTTATATCACTACTACTTCTACCACCACTAGTTTTTTCACCTCACCTTGACAGTATATATATAACAACTGTGTCCATATATCGCTTGTAACGGCTTGAGAAAGCTCCTGGAGAGCGAAACGTTGCCACAATAAAATGTCACATTAGTTGCAATTGTGTCCTTTTACTTAACATATTGTCGGTAATTCTACAAATATTATTATATACCCTCGTATTCCATCACAGCTCTCCAGCTCTAGGCACCCATTCTCTTCTGCTACCCTTTTGGTAACGGCTCGACAAAGCTCCTGGAGAGCGAAACGTTGAACATAAGAAAGGAGGAACACTAATGCACGGAGGGAAGGCGTTGAAGAGTCGGGGACCTCTGACACTCGAGTCCCTGCTTTTAATTGGAGATACTCTGCACAGTTATTTACTGTCATGTAGAAGGATTTCAGTGCTAACTCTGGCATCAGTCTTTCCAGAGTTTTCAAATTGTAAATAATGATGCAACTTCCTGTTCTACGTTCTAATGAGTACGTATGTGAGAAAGGTACATCATAAGTTATACCTGGAAAATCCTGGAGGGATAATCAGGGTGCTGGAAGTTAGGGTGGAGGGAGTCTGGGTGCTTGGAGTCAGGGCGAAAGGAGTCGGGGGGCTGGTAGTCAGGGTGGACGGAGTGAGTTAGGCGAGGGAGAGTCAGGAGGGAAGGGGGTCTGGATGGACGGAGTCATGTTGGTGGGGGTCAGGGTGGTGGGAATCAGGGCCTGGGAGCCAGGAGGGAGGGTGGGAATCACGGCCTGGGAGTCAGGACGGAGGGTGGGAATCACGGCCTGGGAGTCAGGAGGGTGGAAATCAGGGCCTGGGAGTCAGGGGGGTGGAAATCAGGGCCTGGGAGTCAGGAGGGTGGGAGTCAGGGAGGTGGGAATCAGGAGGGTGGAAATCAGGGCCTGGGAGTCAGGGGGGTGGAAATCAGGGCCTGGGAGTCAGGAGGGTGGGAGTCAGGGAGGTGGGAATCAGGAGGGTGGGAATCAGGGCCTGGGAGTCAGGGGGGTGGAAGTGACAGGTTGTGTAGAACATAAAATACCAATCTAACGCCAGATAGTTTTATTCCATACAGAAATTTTCTCTGTAAATTATAAAAACATTTTTTTGCTTGACTCTTGGCTGTAGTTTAGTGCTGCTGTTTTTTTCCTTTATTTCATGACGATGACATTTTTTCACTCCGTCTTATACTACATAAAATTCGCTGATATCGCAAAATTGTATAATGTTTGGTAATGTTAGTCAGCACTTAAGATAATAGCTGAAAACAGAGCATACTGCGTGTTGCTATCACTAATAGCCAGACTGATCAGGTAGGCAGCCAGGAGCCCCTGATCTGGTTGATGATCCCAGAAACCATTAACAGGTATTAGGTAGGTAGACATGTCATTACTATTACCACAAGAGTACCAACACTGTACATCGTTCCCCTGGTTCTGTTCCAGATTAAACTTTCCCTTTTGACATACTGACCAGTCAGTCTGTTAATGAAGATTGAGACACTAATTCAACATATGTCAGTCTTAATAAAGATTCCTTAATAAAGATTCCCATATGTTGAATTAGTGTCTCAATCTTCAACTTGTCGGTTTTCAAACCATTTATCACAGTGTGTTAATGCAGTGACTAACTACATGTTAGGAGCTCTAGCAACCTGGATGATCATCAAGCAAGATATCAACACATACACAAGAGGCAGGTACACTGGCTGATCATTCTGTAGTAAATATTGTGGTTAACCTCAAGGAAACTAGCAGTGACATTAAGGCCTTACTAAAGTACAGTCTCTAGTAGACCCATACATATATATATATATATATATATATATATATATATATATATATATATATATATATATATATATATATATATATATATATATATCAATAATTACCACCAAAAAAAATCAACACTCACCATTCCTAGCACCGTCACAATCACTACCACCATCGACTCTTTCCTAACAACCACCACCATCGACTCTCCCAACCACCACCAACACCCTGTCAAGGAAACGTATGGGTAAATTTTCCTTACACCCTTGTTACCCCTGTCCACTTAGCAGTAAAAGTATGTATCTGGGTCTTAGCCGACTATTGGGGGTCGCGTATCCAGGAAAAAATGCTATGCAAATGTGTTAGAAAAAACGGTTCTAGTGGAAGTCATATTCTGGGCACAGTGGCAGCACGTCCCCACTCTATGGTGTGTTTAATAATGTTATTGGTACTTCACAACTCAACCCACTTAATAGAGCGTAAGTCAAATGTGAGAGAACTGGGAGTGGTTTTGTCAGATTTCACATTCAAAGAGCACAATGTTGTTATCGCAGGCGCAAGAAAATTAAAGGTTGGATAACTAGAACTTTCAGAACAAAGAGATGCCAAGCCAGTGATACTCTTCAGGTCATTCGTTCTCTCTAGGCTGGAATATTGATGTGTACTAACGGCACACTTCAAGGGCAGGCGAAATTACTGAGCTGGAAAATATTCAGAGAATTTTCATAACTCACAGAAATGCAGTGTGTCATCTAGATTACTTGGAGTGCTTGAAATCCCTGGAACTGTACACCATGGAATGTAGGAGAGAAAGATGTATCATAATCTACACCTGTCAGCTACTAGAGGGATTGGTTTCAAACCTGCTCACCGAATTTACTATTAATGAACACAAAGAGGCTTGGCAGACGGTGCAGGATACTTCCAGTGATATGCAGGGGTATGATGAGCACAATTAAAGAGAACTCAATAAGTGTAAAGGTCCCACGACTCAACACCCTCCCATCAAGCATAAGGGGGATTGCCATTAAACCTCTGGTTGTCTTCAAGAGGGAACTCGACAGATTTCTCAAAAGAGTTCCTGGTGCATACGTTGGACTATGGGCGGCGGGTACTAACGGCTTGATCGATCAGGAAACCTGGTCTGGGCCGGGTCGCAGGGACGATGACCTCCAGAAGAGACTCCATGTAACCTCCAGGTAATCACCCCCTCCTCTCAACAATCACCACCACCACACCCTCCAGTCACAACAGTTTGATGCTTATTGAGTACAAATTTTAGTTATTACGTTAAGGAAATAAATGAGATAAGGGTACAAGACACTTAGATTACTGTACTGCTGAGAATGCAGGTAAGGAAAATACATAATAATCTACACCTGGAAGGTACTGGAGGGACTGGCCACAAACCCTCACACTAAAATCACATACTATGAAGGAAAGAGAATTGACAGATGGTGGTAGGGGTGCTCTGAGTACATTGGCAGAACTCGGTATAGAGATTGAAGACTTCAACACCAAAAACCATCGCAGATTCAGAAACTGAAAATCAAACATTAGGGCCACCAGCAGCGCAAGAACCCCAGGTTGACCAGACGAGCTCCAGACAAGCCTGGCCCAGGGCCGAGAGTAGGGGAAAAACTTTCCCAACAACTTTGGCAACCCATCAAAGGTATAGGGGTAAAATTGCAAACCTTCTGATAGTCTTCTTAAGAAATCTTTTAAATCTTTCTGCAACAGATTCTCGAGTCAGTTCCTAACGATGTGTTTGTGTGAAAAATGAGGAACCTAATGATATTCCGTGTACAGCTTAGGTTACTGACGTTCTAGGTGTGTTTAGAAACCTAAGGAATTTATATTACGTAATGCGTACATATTAGCAACCTAACGATATCGTTCTGTTTATTGATGAGGTCCCTAACGACATAGTTCTGTTTACAGATTAGGAACTTAACGACATAGTTCTGTTTACAGATTAGGAACTTAATGACATAGTTCTGTTTACAGATTAGGAACTTAATACACAAATAACCCGCACATAGAAGAGAGGAGCTTAAAACGACGTTTCGATCCGACTTGGACCATTTACAAAGTCACACTAACAGAAAGGTTATTTGTGACTCACGAAATCGTAATGACACGATTGAACAAATATACACGGTGGTTGAACCCGCGGTCAGAGAGTCTCTCTGACCGCGGGTTCGAACCCCACCCGTGGTATGGGAAGGTTATTTGTGTATTGACATAGGTCTGTTTACAGAGTAAGAACCTAGGGACATAGTTCTGTTTACATATTAGGAACTTAACGATATAGTTTGTTTACAGATTAAGAACTTAGGGACATAGTTCTATTTACAGATTAGGAACCTAAGGAAATGAAAATTGTTACAGTGAGTTAAGCCAGGCGAAACTCCGGTGCTCGAGGGATTTTTGTTTCATTTTGAGGTAAAATAAAATAAAAATCTTTGAAATCAGTGGGCGGTTGTGAGCAAGCAGTGAGTGAATGAAAGGGGCGTCACGTCCAGAGAGGGGAGAGACGGGAGAGATGAATGAAAGGCGAAGCTGACAGGTGGGAGAGGGGAGAGACAGGAAGCTCTCTGCACTGATACAACACTGCCTCCCTTCCTCCCTCCCTCCCTCCCTCCCTCCCTCCCTCCCTCCCTCCCTCCTCTCTCTCTCTCTCTCTCTCTCTCTCTCTCTCTCTCTCTCTCTCTCTCTCCTCTCTCCTTATTTTCAGCACATTGGTTTTACCAGTACCAATGTGCTGAAGAACAATATGCTTCTTGCATCCTTAACTTTTGTCTAGGGATATTAAATGCGATGTGCGAAGTTCTGAGTTGTTTCTCCTACGGATTTAGTGATTTCTCTTTTTTATTATTATTATTATTATTATTATTATTATTATTATTATAGTAATGCGACCCACTACAGTTACTTATATCTATATTTACTATTATTTAGGTAGGATCAGCAGTGCTTTAAGAAAAAACTTGTCCATACGTTTCGCCGGTCCGAGTTTAAACCCAGGATCTTTCGATTGTGAGCCGAGGGGTTCTCAGTGCTAAGCTGCTCGACAACCTGTCAAGTCACTTGTGGTTGGCTGGGGTTCGTACGTTGAACTACGTGCGGCCAGCAGTAACAGCCTGGTTAATCAGACCCTGATACACCGGAAGGCCTGGTCAAGGACTGGGTCGCGGGGGGCGTTGACCCCCGGAACACCCTCCAGGTAGACCTTGAGAGGCAGTTTAGGGAGACCCCACTTGGGTAGTGGTGCGAGCTAGACAAGGTGCTCGACCTACCTTTAGCCGATTCCAGGAGGCCTTCATACCCCCCAGGGCCCGGTCCCAGACCAGGTCTCCTGATAGCCTGATCAATCAGGCTGTTAGTTCTAGCAGCGTGCAGTCAAATTGTAGGCACCACAGCCTGGCTGATCAGGAACTGACTTGAGGAACTTAGGGTCTTTCTTGAAGACAGCTGTTAGTAGGTAAAGACCATACATAGTTTCAAAAATAGGTATGATCGTGTTTTAAACGCCAGAAATAAGTACAAAGAAAGTACGAACCCTTTAGTTCTGCGTAGGTGCAACAAACCTCTCTGTTGGCATTATGTTCGATGAAGTTGTTTGTGGTGGTATCTAGTAAGTGACTGATCAAGAACACTGGAGAACCTTTTGAAGACCCATCTTGACATCCAAGAGTTCGTCATCCCACTTATGCCTGCCTGAAGGATGTTAATTAACCCTCAGGTTTGGAGTACAACGTAATCTGATTTTCACTCTCCGATTTGGATTCGTGGTGCTCGAGTCTCTGCTCCTGGCTTCACCTCTTACGCTTCATCATTGTTTACACACCTCTTGAGCCCTGTCATATCTATTTTTATAACTGTCTATCGAGTTTGTCTCCGCTACTTCCACATCCAGTTCTTTCTTATTCCTCTTTTACTTTGAGGTTGAAAAAGTGACTTAGTATTTTTTTTGTTAGTATGTACTCTGCAGTTTGTTTCATAGGGGTCGTGACTCTGCTCCTGGACCCGTCTCCTAGACTACTGCACTTTGATCGGCATCACTAATTTCTGAAAAGAACAAAAAGGTACAATACCGTGACTGGAACAATACACAAATAACCCGCACATAAGATAGTAAAAGCTTACGACGACGTTTCGGTCCGACTTGGACCATTTACAAAGTCGCACTAATTTCTGGCCTGTTGGGCCTTATCTATTCTCGAAGCTGTGTATGTATTGAATTTACCTTACATCGTGTTAATGTTGGGTGGGGATAGTGTGGACCATCATTTGCAGATGACACTAAAATAAGCATGAAAGTCACTACGGTAGAGGACACTGAAAAATTACAGGAGGACATAAGCAGGGTCTTCCAATGGGCAGTGGAGAACAACATGACGTTCAATGGTGATAAGTTTCAGCTGCTTAGGTATGGAAAAAATGAAGAACTCAAAAGGAACACTATATACAAAACGCAAGAGGGTCACCACATAGAACGAAAGGAACACGTAAAGGACTTGGGAATAATTATGTCTGCTGATCTGTCGTTTAAAGACCATAACAAGACAAAGATCACAACAGCCAGGAAGATGACGGGGTGGGTATTGAGAACTTTCAAAACAAGGGAAATAATGCCGATGGTGACACTATTCAAATCGCTAGTGCTCCCTCACTTAGAATACTGCTCAGTGCTGACGGCCCCGTTCAGGGCAGGATAAATAGCAGAGCTGGAACAAATCCAGAGATCGTTTACGGCTCACATTGAGCCATTGAAACATCTAAATTATTGGGAACGCCTTCAAGTCTTGAACATGTACTCATTGGAGCGGAGGAGAGAGAGATACATGATAATATATACATGGAAAGTACTTGAGGGCCTGGTCCCAAATCTGCACACTGCCATAACAACATACTGGAGTGAGAGATATGGGAGAAAGTGTAAAATAAACCCAGTGAGGAGCAGGGGTGCGGTGGGGACAATACGGGAGCACTGTATTAACATCCGGGGTCCCAGACTATTCAACATCTTACCAGAAGATATCCGAAACACGGCTGGAACCAGTGTAGAAGCCTTCAAGAGGAAACTGGACAAATATCTTCACCAGGTGCCAGATCAACCAGGCTGTGATGGATATGTGGGGCAGCGGGCCTCCAGCAGCAACAGCCTGGTTGACCAGGCAAGCACCAGACGAGCCTGGCCCATGGCCGGGCTCAGAGAGTAGATACTCTCGAAACTCTTCAAAGGTATATCAAAGGTAAAGGTACCTTGGTCAACCTGCTTACCTTGCTGCTTACTATGCTATGACTACATCTGACTAGATCAAGTCCGAGACGACCAGGCTGTGATGGCTATAAGGGTCAGCGTTTTGCTCACAGCAGCGCCCTAGTTAAACCTGCAATCACCAAGGTAACCTGGCCACAGGTTACCAGGGTAGGAAAAAACCTCGAACCGGTCACAGGTATGTTGGGGCATTGTTTCTATAAGACTTCTCTCTGGAAATTTTATACCATTTGTGTTAGAATATTTATCGGCATTATTTCCCTTGTTTTGAAAGTTCTCAATACCCACCCCGTCATCTTCCTGGCTGTTGTGATCTTTGTCTTGTTATGGTCTTTAAACGACAGATCAGCAGACATAATTATTCCCAAGTCCTTTACGTGTTCCTTTCGTTCTATGTGGTGACCCTCTTGCGTTTTGTATATAGTGTTCCTTTTGAGTTCTTCATTTTTTCCATACCTAAGCAGCTGAAACTTATCACCAATTATACTGTCCACTGAGAGGTCTACATTACGACCAGGCTACGAGGGCAATGACCTCACAGAATCTTTAAAGGCTAATCAACAGGTGTTCTTCATAACCACTCCCCTCCCACACCACACTATCACATATCTTCATCACACCATAATGCACTTTGCCTCCCACTACTCTCCCACTCCTTCCCCTCCCCTCTCCTCTCCCCCTCATCGTCTCTCTCAACCCCCTTCTACCCCTTTTCGTCTCCTTTCTTCCACTCCCTTTCCCTTGTTCCCCTCCTTTTCCTTCCCCTTCCTCCTCTTCCCTCCCTACCCCCTTCCGCACCCGCCAATATAGATTTTGTCGGCTGAGATGTGTGATCGATGGAGGTACTGGTGAGAGAAGCAATTACAGCTATTGTGAGTCAGGTGGTTGTGAGCTGCTCTTCCTGCCGCCACAATGGTGTGTGTACCAGCCCAGCCAAGAGGCGTGAAGGAGCCTCTGCTCGTCTCCTCGCTCCTCTTTTATTCTCTCCAAGTCTCACGATTCGCCTCAGTTCATTGAGTGTTTTTTTATGTGATAAATTTAAGTTCCTCTGCTATGGAATACTTAAAAATAAAACAGCTTTAAACAGTATGTTGGATGAATTTTATACCCTGTTTGAATAAATCAGAGTATGAGAAGTCCAGGAATTGTAACTTAGGAGTGTTTAAAAACAGAGGGGGAAACAGTAGGGGATTCCTGGATGGGTCATCGCCCCCGCGCCCCGGTCCCAGTCCAAGCCCGTGTGCCAGACGCACACAAGGCAAAACAGAACTTGTTCAGGAAGCAACTTGAGGAACTTACCTTGAAGCCATCCACTGGTCCCTTATTTACGAAGGGAGGGTGTTGAGTGAGGCGAGAGAAAGAATTAGCAATAAATGTCAACATATTGATAAAATTGGCGAAGGTGGTGAGAGTACAGCGTGTTTACTAACGCATGAACAACGTTGTTAGTTTATATGTTCACTGTAACCTTCAAGAACCGTCTTTAGGTCAGCGGAGGGTTAGGTAATTAACAAGTCATCGTCTGAGACTTGAGACATTTGTTTTTTCGGAGGACTTCAGGTCCTGATCAGCCGGTCTGTGGTGCGTACGATGGACTGCGTGCGGCTAGAAGTAACAGCTTGGTTAATTAGGCGATCCACCAGGAGGATTGACTTAGGCCTCCCAGTGGATGAGCCTCGGGGGGGGGTTGACCTCAGAAACCATCTTCAATCAGTGGGGGTCTTGTTAGGTAAAAGAACACATGTGCAACTAATGCAGCGTTTTATTGTCGCAACGTTTCGCTCCAGTTTTCTCAAGCCGTTTTATAAGGGCTTGACAAAGCTCCTGGAGAGCGAAACGTTGCCACAATAAAATGTCACATTAGTGGCACATGTGTCCTTTTACCTAACATATTTTCGGTAATTCTACCAGTGGGGGTCTTGAAGCAAGAAGGAAAGCCAGGTTTGTGGCACCATGAAGTTGATGTTACTCTTTATCTACCTCTCCCCTCACCTCATTACCTTCTTCACCTCTTCGAGTAACCTAAACCTTTTCTCTCTCTCGCTGTTAACTCCATTGCTCTCCGACCTTAGCATCCACCCCCAGGGTCTCCCCTTACCCCTGAGATTCTGTTTGTGTTGCACATCGGGTTAAGCACCACTGTGGGTCTCCTCCTCCTTCCTTTGTACTCCACTTTTGTTCATCGCGAGGGGACCATTTAGCTCTCCATCCTCCCTACCCCCTCATCTCCTCTACTCTCCCACCTCCTCCCTAACCTTTCCATACTCCCTCACCCCACAGGTCCTTCAAGGATCTCCCACCCAAAGGGGAGGTCCTCCCCCATCCAGTGCCCCACACTCGATGCCTTTATGCCACTGTCTCACGGATTCTCACCGTTTGTATTTGGAAATTGTAGATTGCCTGGCAGGGGGGTAGCAAACGTGGCGCTGCTCTCTCCATGGGTGATACTGATATGTTTTGCCTGGGAAACATCAGGGTAAATATCGTTTTATTTTTGATGGTCTCTCTCGAGGGACGAGGACTTGTGGGTGATGGCCTGGTCACTCAGGTTTTGTGTAGGGCAAAGATAAATTCAGTAATTCTGCCATAAGTCTACCTAGAGGTTGGTCCGAGGGTCAACGACCCCACGGTCCGGTCCTCGACCAGGTCTAATCAGGGCTTGATCAATCAGACTGTTACTGCTGGCTGCATGCAATCCAACGTACGAACCACAGCCTGGTTCATTGGGCACTGGCTCTAGATATCTGCAGTTGGAGGGATTATCTGACTGTTATGTCAGCACACTGCTGGAAAGACGGCCGTTGAATTTATATATAAATTCATATATATATAAAGCACAGCAACCACTAGGGGAAGAATAATGTTGTTCACGGCCTTTCGCGTTGCGTGTGCAAACTCTTCTTCAAAAGTAATGCAACAAGAAGAATTGAGTGTAGGAGAGCCCAGGCAGGTGTGTCCAGACACACAGTCCAACAACTATTTAAGAAATACATGGTCTTCGCGGCCTTCATTTGAAGAGGCTGACGTAGAGTAAGGTGCATGATAGACTCGATAATATACCCCAGTGAAAGACAGCAATCAAACTTTCATCGCTGTTTTTCACTTTTTTCGTCTTTCATCATGAAAGAAATACATTAACAGATGACTCGATAAATATATGAGTTATTTTCAGTGTCTTCTCTATCAAACATAAGGGAAATTACCATCAATTGCTTAACCACAACTGGGTAATTAATACGTTTTCCAAGCAAGTATATGATCAACTGAACTGTGGTGCCTAAATTTGACTGCGTGCAACGAGCACTGACAACCTCAAGTGTTCGGATTGCATTGAGAACTGTTTTGGGACCGGGCCGTGGGGGTGATACCCTAAAGCATCTTGAGTCAAACTTCAGGTAAATGTCTAGTGTACTTGTTAATAGTTCCAGGGGTCAGTGTAAATACATATCCACTAGTGATCTGCCTGTTGAAGGTTCAGGGGATCACTGCATACATGTCTACCTATTGTTTACTGTTGATAGTTCTAGGGATCAGTAGGTATATATCCGCCTGATAGTTCCATGGATCAGTGCCCCCTCGTCATGAGTTGGAGAAGTTTGCGCATTTACAAATACGTGGCCCTTGTTACTATTAAAGGCCTGCGGGCTGCCAGTAGTAACAGAATATTTGACCAGGAGATCAACAGGTGTTACAGTGAGAAACACAGACATTTTAAATTGTAATTAAGATGCGTGTAAGGATGTGCTCCCAGCATGTGTCCTTCATAAACCGAGGTCTTAGTGGAAGTACGAGGTGCTTGGCCTGGCCTCGCTGAGATAGTGTGCATTATCTCTGATTTACCTGTGACCGGCTTCGAGGGATTTCCTAGCCCTGCAGCTCGGGTCCAGCCTTCCCTCTTGCTTGCCTGTTTAGTCAGGCACTTGACATTGTAATCTAGTTACCTATTAAAGAATTGGTAGGTCACACTAAAGGTGGCATTGAAGGTCACACTAGGGATAGTGATGGGTCACACTAGGAGTTACTTGAATGTTATCTGGTGACGATTCCGGAGGTTACCGCCCCTGCATCCTGGTCTCAGACCCGAGTGAAACAGTGTCGCAATAAAAGTCTTTTCTGTGACGTGTTCTTTTTTTCACAGTTCCTAAGGTATGGGAAGCAGTGAGATTTGATCCATGGAAGGAAGAGTAACTCAGATTCCTCCAATCAAGAACCTCCCTCTCCATTGCCATCATGAAGGCACCCCATTTAAAGGGGGGAATTAGTGTGCAATTGAAGCTTAGTGGCTCTCCAAGAGCGAACGGCAAGGCACGATTGCTCGAAGCATTTGTTTAGTGTCGCCCAAATGACAAAACTAATCGATGTGCTCCGAGCATTTGTGGGAGTTATGGTACTCTTGGTATTTGTTGGTATGGTCTGGGATCGGACCGCGGAGCCGCTGACCTAGCTTATCTTCGTGCTTTTGTTGGGGAAAAATCACTTAACATCCATGTCTGCATGTTTCTCTGCTGAAGAGGACCTCAGTTTCAAACTCTCCCTCCCTCCCTTCCAGTGACCAGGTCCTAGACCAGGCCTCCTGGTTGGTATACCTTTGAAGGCTGACGAGAGCTTTCCTATTCAGCCGGGTCCTAGGCTAAGCTTGTCAGGTACACCAGCCCAATCTGGGTGTTGGCAGGACTCAATCCAACCTAGGAACCAAAGCCTGCTTGATCAGGACCTGGCTTAAAGAACAGGTACCATATAAGGACAGTGCTTGTACCCCATACTAAGGACTGTGTTGCGAACACCAACAGCCTGCCCGAACAACAGTAGAAGTTATCTAGAGGAAATTGGACCACTATCTACTGAAAGTTACTGATTAATCAGGCTGTGATGACTGTGTGGGCTTGGTGGTTCTTAGGGCTAAGTATAGTGATGGTACAGACTGCATTGTATATTGATAGTGCACAGAGCTATGTATATATATCCTTGGTTAGGCCTCATCTAGAAACTAATTTCCGTAGACGCAAATGCCTTGAATCGGCACTTATCTCTGTTTCTAACACAATTAAACAAAACAAAGGCAGCTTCACCATCTCTGAAGTCTTAGCAAGAATCCTCCTGAAAACAGTAAACCCTACCATCACATAGTCTCTCCTGCTAATTCAACACAAGCACATCGTAGATGTGGAACACTCCTACAGGCCTTCGATATTTCAACCTCCAGCAGAAATATTTGTCTAACCTATTGTTATACTACCCAAGTATTTGTTTTATCACCTTTTACTCATGTGCATGTTGATTGTTCTACCTTATTGTATTACTACTACTACTACTAATATCACTACTACTACCACCACTAGTATTTCACCTCACTTTGAGAGTATATATAAGCCCACTATGTCCATTATCGCTTGTAAGAAAAGCTCCTGGAGAGCGAAACGTTGCCACAATAAAATGTCACATTAGTTGCATTTGTGTCCTTTTACTTAACAGAATGGATATAAATGCTCTGGAAAACGTACAAAGGAGGATGACTAAGTTGATTCCATGTATCAGAAATCTTCCCTATGAGGATAGACTTAGGGCCCTGAATCTGCACTCTCTAGAAAGACGTAGAATTAGGGGGGATATGATTGAGGTGTATAAATGGAAAACAGGAATAAATAAAGGTGATGTAAATAGCGTGCTAAAAATATCTAGTATTGACAGGACTCGCAGCAATGGCTTTAAGTTGGATAAATTCAGATTCAGGAAGGATATAGGAAAGCATTGGTTTGGTAATAGAGTTGTCGATGAGTGGAACAAACTCCCGAGTACAGTTACAGAGGCTAAAACGTTGTGTAGTTTTAAAAATAGGCTAGATAAATATATGAGTGGGTGCGGGTGGGTGTGAGTTGGACCTGACTAGTTTGTGCTACTAGGTCAGATGCCGTGCTCCTTCCTTAAGTGGATGTAACCTGACCTGGCTGGGTCGGGGCATTGGCTTAACATAAGAACATAAGAACATAAGAAAGGAGGAACACTGCAGCAGGCCTGTTGGCCCATACTACGCAGGTCCTTCACAATCCGTCCCACTAACAGAATATTTGCTCAACCCAATTTTCAATGCTACCCAAGAAATAAGCTTTGACAATTCTACCCACTCATGCGCGAGTCCCACTCAAATCCAACCCCTCTCACTCATGAATTTATCCAACCTAAATTTGAAACTACCCAAGGTCCTAGCTTCAATAACCCTACTAGGCAGACTGTTCCACTCATCAACTACCCTATTTCCAAACCAATTTTCTCTCGGTTTTCTTATTATTTTCTCTCGGTTTTCACACAGGAAGACATTAATAATATCCCAGTAATTAATTTTTACAGAGGCCCAGAAGAAGATAAATTATGTAATATCACAGTCACTAGCGAAATGATTATGAAACAGCTGGACCGACTGAAACAAAATAAATCGCCGGGTCCTGATGAGCTTTTTGCAAGGGTTCTTAAAGAATGCAAAATGGAACTCTGTGAACCAATATCTAACATTTTTAATTTATCTCTTCAAACAGGTGTAGTGTCTGATATGTGGAAGATGGCTAATGTAATTCCTATTTTTAAAGCAGGGGACAAGTCACTACCGTCAAACTACCGCCCAATAAGCCTGACCTCAATTGTAGGCAAATTACTAGAGTCAATTATAGCTGATATTATTAGAAGCCATCTAGATAACCATAATTTGATTAATGATACCCAGCATGGATTCACGAGGGGCCGTTCCTGCCTATCTAATTTATTAACCTTCTTCAGTAAAGCTTTTGAGGCTGTTGATCACGATAAAGAATTCGATATTGTTTATTTAGACTTTAGTAAGGCTTTGATAGAGTACCACACCAGAGACTGTTAAAGAAAGTGGCAGCTCATGGCATTGGGGGAAAAGTGCTGTCATGGATCGAGTCATGGCTCACCAATAGGAAGCAGAGAGTGTGCATAAATGGGGTTAAATCCGAATGGGGACTTGTAACAAGTGGTGTTCCACAGGGATCAGTCTTAGGCCCATTGTTATTTATAATATATATCAATGACCTTGATGAGGGAATTACTAGTGATATGAGCAAATTCGCCGACGACACGAAGATAGGTAGGATAATTGATTCAAACATAGATGTCATAGAACTTCAGGAAGATTTAGACAAACTTAATTCGTGGTCAGAAAAGTGGCAGATGCAGTTCAATGTAGATAAATGCAAGGTTCTGAAGCTCGGGAGTGTCCATAACCCAAGCACTTATAAGTTAAATAACGTAGAACTTAGATATACAGATTGGAGAAGGACTTGGGGGTGATGGTAAGCAGCAACCTTAAACCAAGACAGCAATGCCTAAGCGTACGTAATAAGGCAAATAGATTACTGGGATTTATATCAAGAAGTGTTAGCAACAGAAGTCCAGAGGTTATATTACAGCTTTATACATCATTAGTAAGGCCTCACCTAGATTACGCAGCTCAGTTCTGGTCTCCATATTACAGAATGGACATAAATTCGTTAGAAAACATTCAGCGTAGAATGACTAAATTAATACATAGCATTAGAAATCTTCCTTACGAAGAAAGATTGAAGACCCTAAAATTACATTCACTTGTAAGACGTAGAATGAGGGGAGACATGATCGAGGTATACAAGTGGAAAATGGGTATTAACAAAGGGGATATAAATAAGGTCTTGAGGATATCTCTCCAAGAGAGAACCCGCAATAATGGATTCAAGTTAGATAAGTTTAGATTTAGAAAGGATATAGGAAAGTATTGGTTTGGAAATAGGGTAGTTGATGAGTGGAACAGTCTGCCTAGTAGGGTTATTGAAGCTAGGACCTTGGGTAGTTTCAAATTTAGGTTGGATAAATTCATGAGTGAGAGGGGTTGGATTTGAGTGGGGCTCGCGCATGAGTGGGTAGAATTGTCAAAGCTTATTTCTTGGGTAGCATTGAAAATTGGGTTGAGCAAATATTCTGTTGGTGGGACGGATTGTGAGGACCTGCCTAGTATGGGCCAACAGGCCTGCTGCAGTGTTCCTCCTTTCTTATGTTCTTATGTTCTTAA
>WNWK01025595.1:0-28385 GCA_009830355.1 Cherax destructor | reverse complement strand
TAGGGTTGCCTTCTTCACATCAACTTCATGGCCATTGATATTCTGTTTTGGATTTGAGTAGATCTGTCACTACAGCTTCCTGGTCAAAAGTGATAAAACAAAACCCCTTTGCGTTGGTTCTTTTGTTTATCAAAAGGCAATTCCATGTCAATAATACTGCCATATGAACTGAAGAATTTCTTTATGTGTCATCGATAATTCTGGCTTGAGTCCACCAACGAAATTTTACCATGACGAGTTTTGGGCCCTTTTTTGGGATCAACCTTCTTTCCGTTTAGCGTGATCCCCAGCATCAATCACCTGAAAAATACATCAGATTCTATAATAAATACACCAAAAGCAACAGCAAAAAAAAAACAATTTTTTTATAAGAACTAATTAACTTCTATTTCTGACCCCAGGAAAATGCACAGGAATTAATAAATTCAATACCTAGAAAAAAAAAAAAATGAGAATTAATAAAACATCTAATGGTACACTACATTATATACAAAATATACGGGTTCTCTAAAGTACGTTTTAAAAGCCCATGTGTTTTTTTTCTGGTCTAATGGTAGTACATTATTAAAATTTCCCTTGTACAGCAAAAGTTTAAAATTCCATTTTCAAATTAGTTTGAATTTAAATTACATTTGCACATACATGTAAGCAAATCACCTAAGATTCATAAAGTCAAATTTCTCAAAGCTAGTGAAAAACCCTTTTACAAATAAATTATAATGTATTTGAGGGGAAGTCCATTAAATACATTACACTATAAAATAGAAAACAGGAAAAAGAATTAAAGAGATACAATAGACCCCCGTAAAAAAGATTATATACCACAAGTCATCCAATTTTTTTTTCCATTCTCTAAATGTTCGAACCACCTCAGTAACTCATACTATAAACCATTAAAAAAAAGGTACAAAAACAGTGCACATTTAATTATGGATGGTTTACTGGTTTAGAATGTACAGGGGGTGAGTAAAATTCAGTGTGAAGTTTGAATGGGGGTCCCAAAAGACACCACAAGCATCAATTTTATTATTACAATCTAAAAAAAGGGGTAAACCTACAAGGTCTACAGTGCAGCAGGGCAGGGGAAAGGGGCGGGGATTTGGGAGCAAAATTTTGGTCATAGGAGCGGGGGGGATTTGGCAGGGGGAAAAAACGTTTCAAAAGATTGAGGTAGAAAACTGGAGGAGTGCTAGAGGGATCATTCAGACAGTAAATCAGTTGCTTCAAAAATCAACAAGATCTGGGAGGAGGGTATAGCAAAAAGGGGGGTAAAGTAAGGGCAGTAGAGTGGTGACAAAGGAGGTAAATTCTGCGTGCTCGTTGATAGTGGGGGCAGTCCAACAGAATATGGCTAACAAACTGGGAACCCCAAATTCTCATGGGAAAAGGGGAAACCCCTCCACGAGATACCGAGTAAGGCAGTGTGGCCGAACGAGACGGGAAAGTAGTCTCCCAACCTCGACATTGATGACAAGACGGTCAGAAACCTATTTTTTGGGTTTAAAAGAATGTAATTTGTTATGTAGCAGATCAGACCAACTTTGTTCCAACGGGGGGGGAAAGGGGGGTAGCAATTACATACAGCAGAATAGTCTGTGAATGGAACACCCCTGTATAAAACGGGGGGTTTTATGCTGAGGCCAACGCCTCTCCTGTTCATTGCCCTTATTCAACATTACAGGGGACCCCAACAAAAGCTATCTGTGCTTGCTATAGATACATACATTAACAAAGTTGGATACAAAGAACCGGGGGATGAGATGAATCAAATTTACTTATGCCTGCAAACCACTAAGGGAGCCAAAAACTACCACAAATGGTGACACAGGCATAGATGCAAATGGATAAGTGCTATGAGAATAGCATACAATTCACCGTAAAAATGCCTTTGGGGGATAATAGATGCCCCCGCCGCGCTGTCTGGAAACGCTGCCGGGAAACCGATGTCAGAAGATTACCATAGGCAGTTAGGATTTCGCGCATGGCAGTGGGGAAAAAACAAAATGAACCGTTGGAACTTTGCGGGTAGGGAAAAGGGGATGCTACATGAACATAGAAAGGTGGTAATGAAGAAGACAAGAGTGAATGTAGGTGAAGAGAAAAGAGACTGGTAAACATGGGGGCAACAAATAAAGAACATCTACTAATATCAGTGACTATCCCATACTGTATATAGAAGGATTGGGAGGGTAAAAAGGAAAACATAATGACAAAGGCAATGAGCATCACGGCGATCGGTCAAGGATGGAATATTTGCCTCTGCATAGAGGCTGTAAAAGTGAAAAGCTCCGGGCATAAATGTTCCCCTGGTGGGATGGGATTAAGGCTAAAAGTTGCAGGAGGGCCGCTGAATATATCTAGTCCCCATAATCGAGTTTCGATAAAATTAGGGCTGAACGTAGTTGAAATAGTTCTACAATCAGCCCCAAGAAAGATGAGCAAGGATTTTAAGGGGGTTTTGCTGGCTATGACAAGTTGCCTTCATTAATATTATTATTATAATCAAAAGAAGCGCTAAACCACGGGGGTAAGTTGCCTTCAGAGATAACGTGGGGATAACCGACGGTCAAACAAAGGTAGTGGGGGGTCAATGGTAAAAGGGGCCCCTTTAAAAAGCCATATTGACTAGTGGAGAGACTATTGTGTCTAAATCCCAATCAAACTTCTATTTATCAGACATTCCATCATCAAAAAAACTTCACTGGTAAGAGCAATGGGAGGATAGTGGGAGGCATGTCCCGTGTCCCCGGTTTGGGGGAAAGGGAGAAAAATGGCAGATTTCCACAGGGGGGAAAGAACTTGCGACCAAATATGATTAGTGTCATAAGAGGACAACAAGGGCTGACTGATGTAAATGCTGTAGAATACGAAAATGAATGCCGCAGGCCCACTCCGATGATCAGCAAGCAGTGTGTGTTGCCTCCAGTTTCCCGGAGTGAAAAAACACCAACCCCTCCTCACTTTCGACGTCTCGTTTACCGCATTTACTTAGACGTACTCTGACCAGTATTCATACCTAATAATGTACAGTGGTACCTTGACTTCAAGTTTAATTCATTCCCTGACCCAGCTCAAAACTCTTACATCAAATAAATTTTTCATTTAACCCTTAAAAGGTCCCAAAAGTATATCTTAGTTCTCTCCCCCAAAAATATATTTACGTTACATTTTTTCCCCGCCCCCAAAATTTTGGGATGATTGGCCTGAGATGCCTCGTCAGCATAGAATGGGTCTTAACACTGTGTGACCATATTAAAAAATCTGGGACCATTTTGTACCTTGTGGGAGCACCAGTTAAATTTCGCCACTACACAAACACTCGGCAAACACAAAAGGGTTCACTGATGTCATGTCAAAAAAAATCCACTTTTAAGTGGGAAAATGATGTCGGGAGGCTGGCGGCCAGCTGGCTGCCTGCCTGCCTGCCTGGCCATCTGGCTGGCCACGGGACCTGATTGGCTGTCTATATCTGTCTGTGTCTTTTCTTCTGTCTATCTCACAGGGAAAACATACGTATACAATTATACATAGTGTAAAACCAGGGTAACTAAAAATCAAGACAAAGTGTATAATGCTTGGATCTGGGAAACCCGTTGGTTCATGGCTACTCTCTGAGACAAGGAGACAGAAAGGAGACGACACACAGGCAGACAAAGACACAGACAGACAGGTTTGCATAAAAAAAGCAGTGTAAGCTCTAAATGTCAACACTATAATTACTGGACTGATAAGAAGAGATAAGACTCCCCTCACCCCCCTAAATGTCACCAGTCATCATTGTGGAGATCAGATGAGAAGGCAGGGACGAGGGGCACAAATCTTCATAATGGCTTCAAGGAAACAATACACACACAACACGCACATATAAAAAAAAAGGACTTCGATGCTCTTTAATCTTTTTCCCCCCTTAAGTTTAAAGCTGATTGGGAATCTAATTCTTTTCTTCCTTTCCTTGATGTTCATGTCCGCTCAGTTACGGTATTGCCTTTTTCCTGTACCGCAAATTCCGTGGCATGTACATTCACTACTTTTGTATCATGCCTCCTCTGTCAAAAGTGTTCATATCTCCCCCTTCCTCCGTGCTCTCTGCATTTGTGATCCTCAGTTCCTTGGCAGAAATTTCCATTCATAATTCATTTTCCTGCCTTGGTTACCCCTTTCCCCTTTCATTGCTCTGCTTTCTCTGTGCCAAACGGACTTTTTTCTCTACTAAACCTTCTACTCCTGGGAACTCCTTTCCTCTGCCTTCCCCAATCCCTGGTCTCTAATCTCAACAGCTCTCTGTTCCTTAGACATCAAACTTACCTTTGCCAGACTAACACTCTTGCACTAATCTGTTCATTCCTCCCTCCCTCTAGATTCTCCTGGTGTCTACTCTATTTTTTTGCTCCTCCTGTCCTTTTTGTATTTTGGGAGAAACTGGCCAATCTCTTTCTGACCTGGCTTTGTCTCTGTAGATGTTTTCCCTCTCCCAGTACTTTTGTTAAAGCTCCAAACTTCAGAACCCCCCTGACAACCTGTTTCCCTTCCCCCTATCTTTTCCCCCCTTCTTTTTCTCCTTTCTCCTGTGTTTTCTTTCTTTTCTTTTTCCTTGTATTTGTCCCTTTTTTATTTTATTTTAATTTTATTTTCCCCCCCTGTGTTGTTGTCCCTACCCTATGGGGCCCCAGCTTCATTGCAGTGCCCATTCTAGAATATGACTGACTCCCACTACTACCACCTCCATTATTACCCTCCACCACTTTCTTGTGCGCTCCCCCGTCCGCCTGCCTATAAATACCCCTTCTTCCTGTCCTTTTGTTAGTGTGACTTTTTAAATGGTCCAAGTCAGACCGAAACTTCGGTTAACTCCTCTTTTTTTTATATTTCGGGGTTTTGTGTGTGTATTGTTCCAGTCCGGGTTTTTGCCTTTTTTTTTTTTCAAGGGAACAAATTTTTATTATTATCATTATTATTATCATCATTATGTACTATCCATCATTTTTACTATCATTATTATGTACTATTATTTTTTATGTACTATTATTATTATGTACTATTATTATTATTATTATTTTTATGCACTATCATTATTATTTAATACAATTTCAGTACCTAAATTACTGTCAGAACAAAGATTGGCTATGAAATCACAAGAACTACTATAAATTGTAATTATCAAACAAAAATTTTTTTTAAAAAAAAAAAAAAAAAAAAAAAAAAGGTATATCGAAAACAATCCTGCGGGGCCAGGGCTCCTGTTGCTGTGGCGAGCATCCAGTGCAACTTCTCTGCCTCATATCTCGGTAACTACTCCCCCTAATTTTTTTTTTTATCCGATAACACCAAAAAAAATGTGTTCTTTATTTCTAAAAAAAAAAAAAAAAAAAATTTAATATTGGGGCATGGGTGTGCGAACGTATAAATACGATATACGTTTGGACCGTTTAAGGCCCAAATTAATTGAAATGCCATTAACCCTTTGGGGCGACGGGCCCTTTCCCAGGAAAGTTTTCCTGGGGTCAAATTTTTTTTGGAAAAAATTTTTTTTTCTTATGAAATGATAGAGAATCTTTTCCGATCTAACGCCACCAAAATTATAAAATTTATAAAACTAACGGAATTTTTCCCGCAAAGTTAGCGGTAGCCATGACACTTACGCATCGCGTTTTCCCCTTTGAGCCTATTTTGACAAATTCCAATGTTTCAGTCTCCTACAATTATAGCTATTTCCCAGAACTCTATTTCTTCTATCGATTGAGTACAAGAAACCGCCTATTTACCAACTCTCCCTATGGTCAGAAAATGGCAATTTTCCCAAATTTTACACAAATTTCAAACGATGCCAATTTCAAAAAAGGGTCCAGAGTAAACAAGGCAGACATTCCTGGCACTAAAATAACATGTTCTCTGTTCTTAGTCACGCTAGGCCCCTTTTTCCCTTACTTTTGCTTTTCATTTTGAATTTTTTTTCTCACAAAAAATAGAAGATTTACTGTTATGTATACAATGCATCGTAAAAAAGGTATAAATAATATCAGAGCACTTGTGCATGAATATAAGACTGCCAGTTGATGTGTATTGGAGGCATGGTGTGTTTTTTTACTCCCGACATTAAAAACGAACATTTTCTACTTTTAGCTCAATTTCAAGGTACTTGTCATTGTCATAAATCAAAATCATCTCTATTTCTTTTATATCTTCCCTTCATCAAAAAGGGCCAAGAAAAAAGAATACATCAATAAAAACCATCGAAAATCGACTGCAAAATGTGTTTTAATGAAAAAAAAGGGCAGTTTTTTTTTTCATTTTGCAGGGGTACTGCAGGATTTTTTACTCGCACACAGACCCCTTCTTTCAATGTTTCCTACCCGACGTTTTTTGCTTAAAATTTAGGCCACTAGAATTTGGGCGTACTAGTAGGGACCAACCCCCGCTTTAAAAAAGTTAGTACGGCCGACAAAGGTTAATCAATTCCAGCCCAAAAATAACCACCCCCAAAAAAAGCTTCAACTCTATGGCTTATTTATCTATCACAATTCATCTAATATGACATAATAAACAATATAAAAACAGAAACATGATATATACTCTAAAGTGAAAAAAAAAATTTATTTTGGCCCCGTGGTGGCGGCCCTCCTAAGGCAAAAAATAAATAACACTGACCATATCTCCCCATTCTTGCCCTTCTAAAGAAAACAGTGTGTTTGTAAGGCTAACTACTAGATGGCCATGCGCGGTCAGGAGTTTTAAGACTGAGACCGCGGTTGAACCCCACCCATGGTATGGTTTGTTTGCAATAGTGTCGACGATTTCCTGAGTCATGAAAGCACTTCGGGTTTTTTGGTTATACTAGGTAATTTACACTATGTATAACAGTAGTATTTTTTGCGCTATGAGATAGATTATTATTATTATTAAATCAAAAGAACGCTAAACCACAGGGTTATACAGGGTGCAGGTTATTGTAGGATGCAGGGAGGGGGTTGTAAGAGGGGGATGGACGATTAGTAGGGTATGGAGTGCAAAAACGGTGGGATGCAGGGTGGAGGGGAGCAAGATCGAGGTAGAAGGGGCTAGGGGGTCTGAGGTATAATCTTCCCGAGTTTGTGTAGTAAGTCAGTTTCTGTCAAAAAATCAACAAAGGTAGGATTAAAGGAGGGGCCATCTGCAAAAAGGAAGGTAAAGAAAAGGGGCCCCAGAGCGAAATGTCGTTTGGGGGTAAATTTGCGTGTGTTGATAGAGTGGGCAGTCCAACAGGGTATGTCGAACAGACACTGGGAAACCACAATGCTCACAAAAGGGCAGGGCCTCCATGAGATACCCGTGAGTAAGGCAGGGGGCCGATGCGAAAACGGGGGAGAGTAGTCTCCCAACCTGTTTTTGGGGACAAGAAGAAAGGGCCCGAAACCATTCCCGGGTTTTAAAAGAATGAAGTTTGTTATTCAGCAGGTGACCAGCGTTTTCCCCGGGTGCGAAGGGGGGTGCTGACCGCAAAATAGCCCTGAAAGGAACACCCTATATGAAACTGGAAGGTCATGTACTGCTGACCGCGCAGTAGTGTCTGCCTGTTCTTTCCCCTGTGTCAACATGCCCAAGGGCCCCAAAAAAAAGACAATATCTTTATGCTTGCTAAAGATAGGGTTTAACCAAAGGTGGTTTCAAGAACTGGGGGGTGAGGGTGTATAAATTTTTCGGATAGCCTGTAAAGCACTAAGGGGGCAAACGACCAAAAAGGTGATGGAAGATCCTCGGAAAAATCCACAAAAATTTTTCAATTCAGCCGTAAATATGCTAGCCGAGGGTAATAGATGCCCTTGTATAACGCTGTCCGGAAACACTGCTGCAAATCCGACGCCGGGCAGATGACTTTGAACCATCGGTGTATACTGCGATGGCATGGGAATGAGAACGGAAGTGGTCTAGAAAGAAAGAAACGAGAAGCCGCCGTAGGTAGTTGGGGCAAATTCCCAAATTTTTGATCACTTTATTTATTTGTTTTTATTAAACCCTGGGCCCATTCCCACCAAGGCACGGTGGCTCGAAAAAAAAAACTTTCATCATTCACTCCATTTTCTGTCTTGTCAGAGGGGTGCTTTTCACTACAGTTATAAAAACTGCAACATTAACACCCCTCCTTTGTTGGGTAGTTAAAAAAATTGAGTGGGCGGTTTCTTGTGCTCAATCGATAAAATAGAAGGGGTACTAGTGAAATAGCTAAGAATTTTGTCAACGGGAAAAATGTAATTGACCCAAAATATTAAGTCAAGGTGGGCAAAAATTTCTGATGCATAAATATGTTTACACAGCAAAATTCACGAGGTAATTTCATCAATTTTCAATCAAATATCGGAAATTTTGTTTTATTACCTTCCAAAGATTCTCTACCATTTCAATAAAATAGAAGGGATACTAGTGAAATAGCTAAAATTTTTGTCAACGGGAACAATGTAATTGACCTAAAATATTAAGTCAGAAATGGAAACAATTTTTTTTGAAAATTCTTGGACCCTTCTTATCATCTGCACTTACATCCAAGAACATTCAAATATCCCACTTAGTTTTTCCTCTTTTTTTCAACAAATCAGCCGTATCCCACCGAGGCAGAATGACCAAAAAGAAAACCTAGTTTTTTTTTTTACATTTAGTAATTAATACAAAAGGGTTATTAGCCCTTTGTTCTCGTTATATATTGTTAATAAAAATCGCCCTTCAAGTGGACCAATTTTGAAAATCATCCCCACATGACTATCTCCTTTTTTATCAAATTTTACATGAAAGTTGGCAAGCACATCAACCAACTTTAAGAAAATTTTAGTTCATGATATGCAAAGTAGAAAGTAGGGCCCTCAGAGTGGAGACAGGTGAAAATTTCACCGACTCACAGCACACAATCAACAATGTTCAGGTTACTGCGTGGCAAAAACCCGAAGAGTAAAAATTGTTTCAAACATGTTAAACAACTTTTGGAGCTGATTTTAAAAAATTGCACCTAAAATTTGCAGCTTTTTTTTTTTAACAGTATGAAGCCAAAGTAGGCAAGAAAATCTCTAGCATAAAAATTGAATCTTGAATTAGTGCCTATATATCTAAAGGAAAATATTTTAATATTACTTTTTGTAGCCAGCTACCCAATTGGACATGATCACAACCCTAAAATATTAGACTAAATGTTTTTAATTCCTGTTCTAATGGTATCTAAAAATGCCCTCACGTTTTTTTTGGGCCTTTTTTCAAGACCAATAGCAAAAAAAAAAAAAAATTTTTCTTAAACCTTCATTAGAAAAAGCAGATTTTTAACTACAAGATTTTTTTTTCTGATGGGCTTTTTGCCCCTAGGGGAAAAAAGGGAAAAAAAGGTTTTTTTTTTAAATTTTTAAAAAAAATTTTAAAAATAAAAAAAATTGTGTTTAGGTGTCCTTAACAATTTTTGGTGGCAATTTCAGAAACTTGTCTGTTGTGGGGCCCAATACAGGGGTCGATTTTCATACTTTATTCATTCTAGAAGGCTGTTGAGTGTTACTGAATGAATTTCTTCCCAAAAGGGAATGAAATTAGATTAGCCCTTTTTTGGCCCCCCCAAAAATACATTTACAAAAGCACTTGCAAAATACACTTACATAATAGTTCGAGTTGGGAGCGCAAAACTGGGGGTCCCATTGTATATTCTTTTTTCAAATTAACCCAAAAATTTTAAAAAAAAAAAAAAAATTCTTATGAAATAGTAGAGAACCTTTGTCTGAAGCTAAAAAAAAAAAAGCAAAAAATTTTTTGGGAAATTTTTTGAAATTACACTATCGCAATTTTGAGTCAGTGATATTTACGCAGGGTTTTCCCCCTTTGACTCCTATTTTAGGCCAATTACATTCAGTTCCTCAACATTCGCGAGGGTTAGGGATCAAGAGCCTCTGGATGTTAAAAAATGCAATGTTTGGCCCCAATATATTGTAGGAAATATAATACAATACTGCTTTTAACCTATTGAACCATGAACAATCATAAAACACATATAAACAAAAAAATAATGTTCTATATACATGTTTTTTTGACATGAGCTGGCTGTGGGGGGAGGCCTTTTAAAGTATAATTATACAATAAGTATTTTTATAGTGTTGGGGGAAATGGGGAATCAAGTTACTGACACACTGCTTCTCCTCTGCTGCAGCCCCCCAACTTTTTAATGATGCCAAATGTTGAATTAAATTTATACATTAGAAAAAAAAATGAAACCCCAATTTCTCTATTTTAATTTGCATAACTCATAAAATAGCCCCTCGGTTTTCCCCAAAAATTGTCCAGAATGTGCTAAAGTCATTACCAAACAATTTCTTTAAGAAATAATGTCACGTGGTTGCTATTTCAGACCCCAAAATACACTTGCAACAGCACTTACGAAAATACACTTCATAAATGTTCGAGTTTGGAGATGCCAAAACCAGGGACCACTGTAACAGAAAACAATAAAAAGTAAAATACACATAAAAGGGTTAAAGTTACAAAAAAATAATTAAATTACCATCTAACACGTTAAAAGTGGGTGGAGCTATTGGGGGGAGGGAGGGGCGCAGTAACATTCAGTGTCTGGGAGTCGTCATGGGTGTTCGATATTAGCCTTAGTGCTAAAAAAATTTTTTAATTACACTAATATTATAAAAAAAGATTATCTATTTATTACATTTATTCCAAATTGATATCGAAACATGATAAATACCCTAGAACTGTAAAAAAGATGCTGAAATGAAAATATATGCCATATTATATGAGGGGGGAAAGAGAGCAGGCACAGACCCCACCAAAAAAGATGTTTACATCGGGGTAAACATGCCTAAATCACTCTTGTTATAAGAACAAATAAAAAAAATTTATTTTTTTTAGAATAATAATAATTTATAATAATTGATCGGGGAACATTTAAATGTCATCAATATTTGGTAGCTGACATTTGACACCCCAAAGCAATTATTATTATTATTTTTTTTCCCACAATTTTTGTAAGAAAATAATAATAATAGATGGGGTTGTAAAAAAGTAAATGCTGGGGTGTTGGGGAGGGGGGGGGATTAAATTTTGGAATTTTGAAAAATGGAGTTGACAGTTACTTTTTGCTGATGATACTGTGGTTATGGGAGATTCTAAAAAAAAGTTGCAAAAGGGTTTAAAAGGCGAGTTTGGGAGTGTGTGAAAGGTAGAAAGTTAAAAGTGAACATAGATAAGAGTAAGGTGATGAGGGTATCAAACGATTTAAATAAAAAAAAATTGGATATCACATTGGAGAGGGGGATTATGGAAGAAGTAAATGTTTTCAGATATTTGGGAGTTGCGTGTCAGCGGATGGGT
The DNA here is from genome assembly GCA_009830355.1 of Cherax destructor. Classification (NCBI taxonomy): domain Eukaryota; kingdom Metazoa; phylum Arthropoda; class Malacostraca; order Decapoda; family Parastacidae; genus Cherax; species Cherax destructor. The sequence continues at coordinate 17,069 of WNWK01025595.1, read as the reverse complement.
TTATGAAGGATGGGTTAACCATAGAATTGATGAAGGAAAAAAAAGGGGAGGGTGCGTTGAGGTTTTGTGGAGACAAAAACGTTATCAATGGGGGGGAAAAAAGGGGAAAGTACGAAAGTATAGTCATACCAACACTCTTTTATGGGTGTGAAGCATGGGTTTCAAATGCTGCAGCAAGGAGGAGGTCGAGGCAGTGGAGATGTCCTGTCTGGGCAATTGTGGTGAAAATTTTGCAGAAAATTGAATGTGGAAATTAGGGAAAAAGGGGTGGAGTTACTAAAAGTATTTGTCAGAGGGCTGGGGAAAGGGGTTTTTGAGGTGGTTTGGTCATTTAGAGAGAATGGATCAAAGTAGAATGACTTGGGGAGGTATAAATCTGTAGAGGAAGGAAGGTGGGGGAGGGGTCGCCTAGAAAAGGTTGGGGGGAAGGGGTAAAGGAGGTATTGTGGGCGGGGGGTTGACTTTCCCGGAAACATTTTGAGCATGTTAGATAGGGGGAATGGAGAAGAATGGTTTTTTTGGGGCATGACGATTGTTGGGGTGAGCAGGGTAACATTTGTGAAGGGATTCAGGAAAACCCGTTAATTGATTTAGTTGACTTGAGTCCTGGGAAAAGGAATACAATGCCTGCACTTTAAAGGAGGGGTCTGGGAAAGGGCAGCTGGGGGGGACAATTCTCAGCTGTCGTATCTGGCTCCTCTGCAAGACAGTGATTATGTATGTGTGGGATAGTGTTGAATGATGATGAAAGTATTTTCTTTTTGGGGATTTTCTTTCTTTTGGGGACCCTGCCCCGGTGGGGACGGCCGACTTGTTGAAAAAAAAAAATTTTCCCCACAATATATTGTAGGGAAAAAATAATAAAAAATTTAATAATTTCTGTGGAGTGCTCTAAATGTCAGCTACCAAATACTGATGACATTTAAAGTGTTCCAGATCAATTATAAATTATTATTCTAAAAAAAATAAATGCTATTTTTTCATTTGTTCTTATACAAGTGATTTAGGCACGTTTTCCCTGATGTAAACATTTTTTATGGTGGCGGTCTGTGCCTGCCCCTTTCCCCCCTCAAAAATATGGCATATATTTTTTATTTCACATCTTTTTTACAGTTCTAGGGGATTTATCATGTTTCTGATATCAATTTGGAATAAATGTAATAGATAGATAACCTTTATTTAGTACATTCATTCACTGCTTCCCTTTAAACCATTGAACCATGAACAATCATAAAAAACATGAAAAAATAGTAAAAAATTGACTTTTAGTACTACATACATGTTATACTGTAGTTTAATAAAAAATAATGAACAAACAAAACACTCAGTGAGTGGTGGGGGGGCTGGTTTTTGGGGCGGAGGGAAGGTAGTAGGGGCGCCGGGGGGCGGGAAACTTAAAAATGATTTGGTGGGTGGGAATTTGGGGCCCGGGGAAATTTGCGAATGTGTGAAGCCCGCGAAAAATAGAAAACCGAAAGTTGAGGGATACCTGTATTTCAGTCAACCCAAAATTTTTAGCTATTTCATAGTATTATTTTTTTTTATCGATTAGCACAAGAAACTGCCCAATAAATATTTCAACTACCCAAAGTCATCAGAAATTGGTATTTTGGGGAAATTTACAGTTCAAAATATTCCAATTTCAAAATAGGGGCCAGAATAAACAATCAAGTATTCCCCCACTAAAATAACATTTTTGTTTATTAGTTACATTTCCCGGCTTTACAGATGAATTCTATTTTTTTTTTTTTTTTAATTACATGAATTTTTTTTCATACCAAAAATAGATTTTCTGTTATGCAGTATTGTAATACAGTGGACCCCGGGTTTACGTTAAACGTTTCAGAATGCTGTTAAGTACCATTACCAAACGAATTTGTTCCCATAAGGAATAATGTAAATTAGATTAGTCCTTTTAGACCCCAAAAATACACTTACAAAAGCACTTCAAAAATACACTTACAAATTGTTGAGTTTGGAGCCTAACATAAACCGGGGTCCACTGAAATTGTATAAATATCAAAAATTTGTGAACATATATTAAACCCACCAGTTGATGTGTTTTGGGACACGTGATTTTTTTCGTTACCCCGAACATCGGAAAAAATTGAACATTTCCACAAATTTGAGCTCAATTTCAACCCTTTTTAGCACTAAACCCAACAAAATCATCTCTTTTTCTGTAATATATCCCATTCTATCAAATGAGACCAAGAAACCGAAAATACAACAGTAAAAACCATAAGAAAATACACAGCAAAGTCGTTTTTAATCCAAAAACATGATATTTTTTTTTCTCTCAGTCCCGTGCCAATTTTTTTTATGTTGTGCACACTTACCACAGATGTATTCTCTCATATCTAAAAATTTACCACCCCGGTTATCTGAGGAGCAGTTGGCGTAGATCTACGGTTTGGCCCCGCTTCAAAGCCAGATCTCGGAAAGGGACCTCAAAAGGTTAAGGATAGGGGTCTTGACCTAAAAGGGGTTAAGGTAAATAATGGGTAATGTATGATATTTTATCTCTCTGGGCTGCTTTAAATATCGTGTACAGTGAACCCCGGTGTTTCACGGCGCCGAGCTGGGCCAAATCAGTATTGAGGGTTTTTTTTTACAATATTTTTGACTGGTATTAGGCGGCCACTGGGCTGGAGTCGCTATCCGTCCCGAACGCGTACGCATGTGGCCGGGGCCCCGCTGGGCGCCCAGGCACTCAGTGTTTATTGTTTACAAGCGGCGAACACTACCCCCCCAAAACCCCCCATTCATACCATATATTTGTCATTATTCCAGTGTTTTTAGTGTTGCAACTGCTAAATAAGCCACCGTGGCCCCCAAGAAAGCTCCTAGTGCCAAGCCTGTGGTAAAGAATGTCAAAATACGGTAGAATTGAAGGAGATGATGCAAAATATGAAAGTGGAGGCGTGTCACTGAGCTGGCCAGGCTCTATGGCAATCCCTTCCACCATCTCTTCCATGTTGGCCAAGAGAAAGGAAATCAAGGATGCTGTTGTTAAAGGGCAAGTATGGTCAAAAAACAGAGATCTCAAGTTGGAGCAAGTGGAAATTTTGTTGTTGGTGGGGATAAACGAAAACAGTTAGCGGGAGATAGTGTTACGCTGGCAATAATATGTAAAAAAGAAAGCAGTTGCATGTTTCTCCAAAGAAAATGCCTGCAACGAGTGCTCAATGAACAAATTTAAAGCCAGCAAAGGCTGGTTTGAAGATTTAAGAAGCGAAGTGGCATACATAGTGTTGGGGTATGGTGAGGCTGCCAGTTCGACAAAATCGCTAAAAAATATGTTCAAAAATTTCCCGGGGTAATAGAGGCTGAACAATTCCAAACCCCAAAAAGTGTTAAATTTTGGACAAAACAGGCCTGTTTTGGAAAAAAATGCCAAACAGGACCTACATTAAAAAAGGAGGAAAACCCCGGGAGACATAACCAGAAAGACAGGCTACTCTCATGATGTGTGCTAATGCCAGTGGTGATTCTGAAGCCTTTACTGGTGTATCATTCTGAAAACCCCCGAGTGTTTGGCAGATGTGGTATCAAAAGTCTAATTTGTGTGATGTGGAAGTCTAAAAAAAAGGCATGGGTCACTGGGGAAATTTTCCTTGTTTGGGTTTCAAAACGTGTTTCCCCCAGTGTGAAGAAATATCTTGGGAAAAAATTTCCACTTAAGTGTCTCCTGAAAATGGACAATGCTCCTGGTCATCCTCCAGACTTGGCAGGGGAAATTGTGCAGGGCTGTGAGTTCATCAAAGTGAAGTTCTTGCCCCCTTAATCCACTCCTCCCTCCAGCCCATGGACCAGCAGGTCATTTGCAACTTTAAAAACTCTACACCAAAGCAATGTTTAAAAAGTGCTTTGATGTAAAGAATGGATATGACCCTAAAAGATTTTTGGAAAGAGCTTTTCCCATATCCTGCTTGTGTGCTTATAGGTAAGGTTTGGGGAGGGAGGACTACCAGGATTTTGAACTCTGCCGGGAGAAAATTGTGGCCAGACTGTGTCCTAGATTTTGAAGGTTTTGGGGTGAGCCTCAGAACCCTGAGCCTGAGCCTGTTGTGAAAGTTGTGGAACTGGGCAAGTCCATGGGGTTGGATGTTTGTCCCCCAGGATGTGGAACAGTTGGTGGAGGAGCACAATGAAGAGTTAACCACTGAAGATCTGAAAGAGCTTCAACAGCAACAAAGACCACAGGTCAGGAAAATGGTCCAGAGGAGGAGGAGGTGGAACCGAGATGGAAGAAGGTGCCTTCAAGGATTGGGAGATCTGTGACAAATGGGTGATGTGCAAGGTTTTTGGATGATTACCCCTAACCCAAGATGTTGCACATGTATGCGACATGTTTAATGACTGTTTTGTTAGTTTTTAAAGGGACATTTTAAAGAACCGCCAGACAAAAGAGCTCCGGGACAGTTTTTTTGTTAGAGGGGGGGCCCAGTGACTCTCAACCTGGTCCTGTGGCATTAAAAGAAAAAGGGAAGTAACCCCAGAAAGAACTTGGTCCCTCAGTGTTAAGGGAAAGGGGTTCCCCCCAAACACTAGCATACTACTCCACCTTCCCCCCTCCTCCCTCCCCCACATCAACAACTCTTCAATAAATGAAAGGGACATGTTATTATACTATTTTTTTTTAATTTTTTTATAAAATTGTGTTTAATTTAATGTAAAAAAGTTCTAAAAATATTTTATTTTAATACTTTTGGATATCGGGAAACGGATTAATTTTATTTCCATTATTTCTTAGGGGGGAAAATGGGAACGGAGTTCGAAAACCGGTGGTGACGGGCCCTCTGAGGGATTGCTGAGGGAAAACCCGGGGGGCTCACTGTATTGTTTGGGACAGGGAGCCAGGGAAACCACCCTCATTTCCTACAAATACGTACTACTCGCCTCGCCCTTTAAAATAAAATATTTCAAAGTAATGAATGTACTGTGTATGTATTTGACTTTTATCTTTTTTTTAATGCTTAGTTCTACTGTTAGCTTAATATACATTAGTGTAAAGTTGTTGTCTGGCATTTGTATGCACTTATAAGTGGAAAAAATGGTGTTCTGCTTTCCGGCGATGACCACTTTTCGGCAGTAGCCGGGAAACTAACCTGCCATTTAAGTGGGCCCTACTGCATTTGAACTGCAATATTTATGCACAAATTTTATATTTGATTATTTGAGTGAAAAACAAAAGCCTGTAATAGTTTTAATGATGGTAGGATTGCTGGTGTCTTTTTCTGTCTCATAAACATGCAAGATTTTAGGTATGTCTTATTACTTTACCACTTAGGTCAACTACACATTCATGTCAAGCATATTCATATACACATTTTTTTCTATTTTCTTACTAGTTCTTGTTTCCTCTTATCTGACGGGGAAGGGAACAAATTCTTCCTCCATAAGCCAGGTTCGTAGGGGGCGATTTAAAAATGCCGGGAGAAAGGGGGCAGAAACCCCCTTCTCCTGTATATTTATAAATGTAAAAGGAGAAACTTTGTTTTTTCCTTTTTGGGGCCCCCCTGCCTCAGTGGGAAATGGCCGACGGTTGAAAAAAGAAGATATTTTATATTTTATTACAACTGAGTGAAAAAAAAAAAATTTTAGGGAGAAAAAGGGAAACTGCAGAGCTTATCAGGTCTGAAAGTGAAGCTAACCCAGCCTGGCAATTAGATCCATGTGCCATTGCACTAACTGACAATTCAACCAAATGCCATTCTATGAAATTCTGTGCAAAAGGGTTTTTAAGCAGCTGTTAGGTGCTCAGGTTTGAAAATCAATGAGGAATCAAGTCTGGGTTTTCATCTAATTTCTTAATAGTTCTTTCTATTTCCTCTTATCTCCATGGAGAAATGAACAGAATTTTTTACCATAAAAACCATGCATATTTTTAACAACTAAAATGCGGAAGCAAGGGGCTAGTAACCTCATTTGTATAAAATTCTAAATTTTAAAAAGAAACTTTAGTTTTTCTTTTTAGGTCCCCTCCTCATGGGATAAGGTGGGTCTTGAATTTTTTTTTTTTTCAAAAACCCAGGTAGGGTGACCCAAAAAAAAAAATCCCCCCAAAAAAAAAGAAAATACTTTTTTCATCATTCAACACTTTATCCTATACATAATCACTTCTTTGCAGAAGGGCAATACAAGGAGAATAAGTCCCTCCCAGCAGTCACTATCCAGACCCCTCCTTTAAAGTGCAGGCATTTATTTTCCCATTTCCAGGTCTCAAGCCAACTAAATCAATTAATGGTTTCCCTGAATCCCTTAAAAATATTCCCCGCTCACACTCCAAAGGCCCCGTCCCAAAACCATTCGTCTCCATTCCTCCTATCTAACATCTTTTCCCATGTTTGTTGGGAATCAAACCCCCTCCCCAAAGACCAACTCCTCCCCCCCAACCTTTTTTGGGGCCCTTACCCCCCGCCTTCCTTTCCCTACAGATTTATCCTTCCCAAATCATTCTACTTTTGATCCTTTTCCAAATACCAAACCCCCCAACAACCCCTCTTCCCCTCTACTTTAATTTTAGTAACTCCCCACCACCTCCTAATTTTCACACTTCAAATTTTCGCTAATATTTACACCATTCCTTAAAAGGGGAACCCCCCCCCCAGCCCTCCTGCTAATTTTTGGAACCCCCCTCTTCCACCCATCAAATTTTACCACATCTTTGTAATTCCCCTTGCCTCCCCCTGGATCGTTTTTGTCCACAAAACCTCAACCCCCTCAAACTTTTTCTCCACAATTCATTTAACCTCATCTTTCATAAACCCATCCACTGACAACAACTCCAAATATCTGAAAACATTCACTTCTTCCTAATCCCCCTCCAAGTATATCCATTTTTTTTTATTTAAATTGTTTGATACCCTCATCACCTTACTTTATCTATGTTCACTTTCAACTTTCTACCTTTTAAAACCCTCCCAAACTCGCCACTAACCTTGATGTCTTGATGGGGCCTGTTTTTTCAGCCTCAAAATATTTACATAATTTTTTTTTGCTTTGGCTTAATTTTTTTTTTTTTCTCGGCCGATTCCCACCAAGGTAGGGTGGCCCAAAAGAAAAATTTCCCCCCATCAATCACCCATCACTGTCTTGCCAAGGGGGGCTTTACACTAGTTATAAAACTGCAACATTAACACCCCTCCTTCAGATCTTCACATCTCCCGGACTCAAATCCGGCCTGCCGGGTTTCCCCGAATTTCTTCATAAATGTTACTTTGCTCCCTCCAACAGCATGTCAAGTATTAAAACCATTTGTCTCCATTCACTTATCAAATACGCTCCGCATTCTTTCTGGAAATCCCAAACCCCCCACCACAAAACCTCTTTTACCCCCCCTCCAACCTTTATTAGGGTGACCCCTCCCGCCTTCCCCCCACTACAGATTTATACACTCGGGCATTCTGTTTTGCCATTTTTTACACGTCCCAACCCCTCAACAACCCCTCCCAGCCCTCTGGATGATAGTTTGGTTCCCCCCTCCCTAATTTCCCAAAATGAATTCTCTGCATTATATTCACACCCACATTGACCCCCGACAGACATCTCCACTGCCTCTAGCCTTCGTTGCAACATTCATCACCCATGCTTCACACCCATATAAAAGTGTTGGTATAACTATACCCCAAAACCCCTTTACTTCCATGGGCAAAGTTCTTTTGTCTCCCAAAAACCCGGGCACCACTCGCCCTTTTCCCCCCATCAATTTCCCTGATTCACCCATCCTTTATAGACCCATCTGCTGACAACCCCAATTATCTGAATACATTCACCTCCTCCTCCCCCACACCCCCTTCCAATCTGATATCCCAAACTTTCATCACCTGATCTTTTTTTATCCCATCCTTTACTCTTTCCATATTCACTTTCAATTTTCTTCTTTACAACCCCCCAAATTCATCCACCAACCTCTGCAACTTCTCTTCAGAACTCCCAAAAACAGTGTCATCAGCAAAAAACAATTGGGCAACTCCCACTTTGAATTTGATTCTTTGTCTTTTTAAACCCCCCACCCTTGCCAAAACCCTCGCATTCAATTCTCTTACAACCCCATCTATAAATATATTGAACAACCACGGTGACATCACACATCCTTGTCTAAGGCCTACTTTTCTGGGGAAAAAATCTCCCTCCCTAAATACTTTAACCTATATGTTTAACTGTAAACATTTGGGCTACACACCCCTACCTTTTCCCAAAGCCCCCCTTTTTCATCTGCATCCTACTCCCTCTTACTCTTAATTCTTTCAATAATAACTACCATACACTTTACCTGGATACTCAAAGACTTATTCCCCCATAATTTTTTGCACTCTTTGTCCCCTTTTCCTTTATACAAAGGGACAATACACCCTCTGCCAGTCCCTAGGTACCTTACCCTCTTCCATACATTTATCAAATAATAGCACCAACCACTCCAAAAATATATCCCCACCTGCTTTTTAAAATTTTATCTTTATCCCATCAACCCAGCGCCTTACCCCTTTCATTCTACCCACTGCCTCACAAACTTCCCCCCCCCCTCACAACTGGCTCTTCCACACTCCTACAAGATGTTATTCCTCCTTGCCCCATACATGAAATCACAGCTTCCCCGTCTTCGTCAACATTTAACAATTCCTCAAAATATTCCCCCCATCTTCCCCATACCCCTAATCTCCATTTAATAACTCTCCTCTCCTATTTTTTAAATGTCAAATCCATTTGTTTCCCTAGGCTTCCTCAACTTATTAATCTCACTCCAAAACTTTTTCTTATTTTCAACAAAATTTGTTGTTAACACCCACCCATTCTCATTTGCTCTTTTACATTGCTTCCCACTCTTTTAACCTTTTCTTTTTCTCTCCATATACTCTTCCCTCCATGCATCACTTCTACTTTGAAAAAACCTCTCATAAGCTAACTTTCCCCCTTACTACTATTTACATCATCTTTCCCCCTCGCTCTTCCCCTCCCGCTCCCACTTTCCTGTAACCACAAACTTCTGCTGAACACTAACACTACATTCTTAACCTACCCCATACATCTTCGACCCCATTCCCTACACTCACTAGCCCATCTATCCTCCAATAGTTTTTTATATCTTCCCCTAAATGCCTCCTCTTTTTTTTTTAAAACCTTCACCTCTCTCTTACTTATGCTTCTTTTTTCCTTGTATCCCATCTACCTTTTTTACCCCCACTTTAGCTACAATAAAAAGTGATCATATATTTTGGGCCCTCTATAAACATGTACATCCTGAAGTCTACTCAATAGTCTTTTATCTACCAATCGTAGTCCAACAAACCGTCATTCCCCTTCATATCTTGTATACTTATTTATTCTCTTTCAAAATTTTTTACCTATAACTAAACCTCTTTTACAAAGTTCAGTCAAAGGGGTCCCATTATCATTTTCATGGCACCCCAAACTTTGGCTTTATTAAATAATTTTTTCTTTAGGACATGCTTATTCGGGACAGGTGGAAGAAATTGTTTTTTTGGTACATTAACCCCCTTTATTGTCCAACCCCGATCTGAAATTGCTCTTTGTCCAAGATTTAAAAAAAAAAAAACTTTCAATGACAACTTTATCTGAAGGTAATGAAACCAAATGAGAAATTTTATAGAAAACTGCGAATTACACTTTGGGGGAATTTTGCTGTCAGCGATATTTAAAACCAGCGATTTTTCCCAATTTGGGGCCTATTTTAGGCCAATTACATTGTTCCAAACCAAAATATCTTTGTTTTCCCCCGTATAACTTTCATTTTATCAAATGAGCCAGGAAACTGCCCAACTATTTCAACTACCCCAAAAAGTGATCAGAAAATGGTAATTTAGTCAATTTAAACAATTAAAAAATTTGAATGTCAACATAGGGCCAGAATGAACAATGTAGGTATTCCCATAACCCTATACCGCGCCAGCATCACATACGGGCGAAAAAAGCATGGTTTCTGGCGCCATGAGCACAAAGCAACCCCTCAGAATTTCTTTCACTCCAACCAATCACAAGCCGGGGGGAGCTTGAATGCGTCACTTGGGTATTGTCGACTGCTATTGGCGGGGAGCTGCGGGTTTCAGTATTTCTGAAGGTTGAAGAAGGACTTTTCCCAACCGCTCTTTTGATATTTCACCAATTTACACCAATAAAGGGCGGTAAGTTACTGAATGTTTTGCAGTGCATTATTGAAGTTTAACCCTCATTTGAGATGAAAATGAATTGCCTGACGATTTATAAGTAACAAATGAATGCACTTGAAGTTTTGTTAACTTTTTTTGAATCGTTTATGGGCTCGGCCTGACAGAACAAAATGTCACGTAGGGAGGCAAAAACAGACAATGGTGCTAACAAATTTGAATGAAGGTATCATATATCATGGATTAAAAAATAACAATAAGGCCATCTTTGTCAAAAAAGCTACCAATTGCATGCTGAATCAAATACATTGAAAAGAGTACTTTTATCTTGAAAATTTTATAAAATTTGCTCTTTTATGCTCATTTTGTGTTTTCTGTTCATTTCAGTTAAACACAAATATCTTTTAGGATAAAAGGCTCAAAAAAAAAGGGATTACATTGTCCCAGAGTTATGTGATGACAGTGACAGTAATGAGGAAGGGATTCTGGGATGAATATGAGCCACCAGGCCAGATGCTTCCTCTTCAAGTGAAGATGAACATAAAATTTGTCTACTAGAAGTCAAAGTTGTGAAAAACGAAGGACTATACAAAAAGAGTAGTTGAAGAGAGGTTGATGAAAAAATTTCAACAACACTAGTGGCACCTGGAGGAAACTTGACATAACAAATACTCCATTACCTGACTACAAACAAAAAACCCAATACATGTCAAGAATCCATTTGAATTTTTTTGTAATTATTTACTGTTGAAATGTTAAAAAGCCTTGTATTTAACACAACTTGTATGCAGTACAGAAAGATGTTAATCTAACTTCAAACTACTCTGAAGAGCTATGCAATTTGTTGGAATTCTGATATTCATGAGTATGGACAGCCTACCCTCTTTGGGATTACTGGCCCCTTCACCATTGTCATCTTGATGTTACAACTGTTATGACATCTAAAAGGTTTGGTTACTAAGGAAAATTTCATATAAATGATTCCAAGGCAACAGCTGACAGGTTCCATAAGATAAGACCATTGTTTGAGGTCAAAGGGAAATCATCCTAAAAGTTCCAGCTACACCAAAGCAATCAGTTGATGAGGTAATGGGGGGATAAAAGGGGAACAAGAGCAGAAAACCCTCAGGCAATATATCAGGACCAAGCCTGATAAAGGGGGTTTTAAAATTTTTTCCGGGCCATGATGATGGGTTTTTCCATGACATAATTTTTTATCAAGGTCAAACAACCTTTGATTATCACAGTGTTAGCCTAACAGGGAGAAAAAAAAGCCTATAAGTTCCCAAAATTGTTATTTGCCTTTCAAAGACTATGAACCAAACAAACACCAGTACAATTTATGCAGATAACTTTTTCACCAGTTTGCGTCTAGTGAAATATCTGCATACTACATTCAATTGCGGTACACAGGCACTGCAAGGGGGGACAAGTTTGGGAAAAACCCCCACTTACATCTGTCAAAGACATGGGCAAAAAAAAAGGGGAAAAGGGGTGTAGGTTCTTTTCAGTGGATGGTATCCTTGCTGTAGTTGGGAAAAACAGTAAGGCTGTTACTTTATTGACAAACGATATTGGATCAAACCTGTGACAAAGATAAAGAGGTACAGCAAGGAGAACAAACAAAGGTAGATGTTGACTGTCCTGCAGTCATAAAGATTATAATGCCCATATGGGAGGCATAGATAAGAATGAAGTTGGTGCATTTTACAAGTCTCCACCAAAGCAAAAAGCTGGTACATGAGGCTGTTTGGATATGTCATTGATCTTTTTTGTGTCAATGGCTGGTTGTTTACAGGCGTGACTGTGCTGCTCTGAAACAGAAATAAAGAACCTAAGATTTTCGGTTTGCCATCTCCCATTCAGCAAGAAAAACCAAGGAAATCCCAAGGAGCATGAGATCCCTCCAAGTTGTTCAACTTCACGGTCTACTTCACATTCTTCTTCAATTGATGATGAACATTTCAGTCGCTATGCAAAAAGAAATCGTGATGATACAAGATATGATGAAACAGTACAGCACTTGCCATTTATACAAAGAGGCTTTATGTGGGCATTGCAACACCAGAGAAAAAGGATCTACTGTCCCGTTTTTCCCACTGCAAGGGTTTAAACTATGTTAAAGCAACCAGAAACTGTTTCTGGGGAATTCCCTACGAAACCAGATGCATAAATACCTCTGATAAAAATGTTTGTCACAATAAATACAGAAAGGATACTCATTTGGTGCCATATCCATATTTTTTTAACATTTTCAATTTTTTTATAATGTCAGATATCTATAAATTTTAAAAATTATTGAAATCAAGTTACTTTGCCTTTGGTTTAACCCCGTTGTTTATTAATAAAACCCTTTAAAAGTATATATATGCCATTTATTATCAGTTTTTGTAGCTGTTATGATTCTTTTTGACACAACCCTTGTCAGGGAAAGGTATCAAATCTGATACAAATCTGTCACCTGGTTTTAACCCTTTTTTGGGGTTGGCCTATATTCATTCTGCCAAAAAAAGGGCCCTTTTATGACCCAAAAAAAAATAAACTTGAAAAAAGACCACTTATAAATAGGTTTAGAATTGCTTATATTATCAGATTATGGGGTTTCAAAAGTTGCACTTTCTCAAATTTGATTCTGGCTTTAAAGGGTTAAAAAACAATTACTCTATTCTTTTTGTAAGTTCCCAGGCTTTAAACATTAATTCCACTTGAATTTTGTAAAAATTTTTTATCAAATCAAATTTTTTTTATTCAAATTTTTTTTATTCAAATTTTTTTACAAATTTTTTTTATTCAAATTTTTTTTATTCAAAGTTTTTTTATTCAAAGTTTTTTATTCAAATTTTTTTTATTCAAAGTTTTTTTCAAATTTTTTTTTTATTCAAATTTTTTTTATTCAAATTTTTTTTTATTCAAATTTTTTTTATTCAAAGTTTTTTTTATTCAAAGTTTTTTTTATTCAAAGTTTTTTTTATTCAAAGTTTTTTTTATTCAAATTTTTTTTATTCAAATTTTTTTTATTCAAATTTTTTTTATTCAAAGTTTTTTTATTCAAAGTTTTTTATTAAAATTTTTTTTATTCAAAGTTTTTTATTCAAAGCTTTTTTATTCAAAGTTTTTTTATTCAAAGCTTTTTATTAAAAGTTTTTTTATTCAAACTTTTTTTTTCAAAGCTTTTTATTCAAAGCTTTTTTTAAATTTTTTTTATTCAAAGTTTTTTTATTCAAATTTTTTTTATTCAAATTTTTTTTATTCAAATTTTTTTTATTCAGTTTTTTATTCAAAGTTTTTATTCAAATTTTTTTTTATTAAAAGTTTTTTTATTCAAAGTTTTTTTATTCAAAGCTTTTATTCAAAGTTTTTTTATTCAAAGCTTTTTATTCAAAGTTTTTTTATTCAAAGTTTTTTTATTCAAAGTTTTTATTCAAAGTTTTTTTATTCAAACTTTTTATTCAAGCTTTTTTATTCAAAGTTTTTTTATTCAAAGCCTTTTATTAAAAGTTTTTTTATTCAAAGCTTTTTTATTCAAAGTTTTTTTATTCAAAGCTTTTTTTTTTCAAAAGTTTTTATTCAAAGTTTTTTTATTCAAGTTTTTTTATTCAAAGTTTTTTTATTCAAAGCTTTTTATTCAAAGTTTTTTTATTCAAAGCTTTTTATTCAAATTTTTTATTAAATTTTTTTTTCCTTTTTACAAAGTTTTTTATTCAAAGTTTTTTTATTCAAAGTTTTTTTATTCAAAGTTTTTTTATTCAAAGTTTTTTTATTCAAAGTTTTTTTATTCAAAGTTTTTTTATTCAAAGTTTTTTTATTCAAAGTTTTTTTATTCAAAGTTTTTTATTCAAAGCTTTTTTATTCAAAGTTTTTTTATTCAAAAAATTTTTTTATTCAAAAATTTTTATTCAAAGAATTTTTATTAAAATTTTTTTTTCAACAAGTCCCCGTCTTCCCCCGGGGCAGGGTGCCCCAAAAAAGAAAATACTTTCATCATCATTCAACACTTTCACCACACTCTACAAACCCGTTTTTGCAGGGCGTCAGATATGACAGCTGAGAATAGCTCCTCCCAGCTGTCACTATCCAGACCCCTCCTTTAAAGTGCAGGCATTGTATTTCCCCTTCCAGGACTCAAGTCCAACTAAATCAAACAAAATTACCGTATGAAATTTTTCTAACAATTGTGTAAAAAAATTTTTGCATTTGTGAACGTTTTTAGACCCACCGGGATTTTATTGACGGCGCGTTTTGTTAACTCTTCAATATCAGCAAAAATTCAACATTTCTGTTAAGAGTCTTTTCGGATCATTCGACTGGTTTCAGTCTGAAACCAATAAAAATCATCTTTATTTTCCTTCTATAAAAAAAGACCAAAACCAAGAATACACCCAAAAAAAAACCATAAAAAAATACACCACAAATCCTGTTTTAAATCAAAATCATGGATCATTTTTTTGTGCTGCAAGTTTTTTATATGGTGCACTCTTCTGCATAGACCCATTCTCTCATATTTAGACCAAAATTTACCCCCAGCTGAGCTCATGGCATAAAACTACGGCACAAACAGTGACCCCAGACCCATAGAACTACAACACGGAAGTGAAGTGGTTTAAACCCTTTTTCTGCCGATCCTGTAATATTACACCTTTCAAGCCAGTGTTTGTCCAGTAATACTATGCCAAATTCTAGCAGCTTAATCTTGGGAGAAAGCTGGTAGGCCTTTTTGAGAGAATGGGTCTGAGTGGTCAGTGTGTGCAGTATAAAAAAAATTTTGAAGCACGCAGTGCATGAGAAAGAAAAATCCGACTGTGATTTTAGTTTAAAAAAAATTTGGGGGTATTTTCATGGTATTTATGGTTGTATTTCGTTTTCTTTGGTCTCATTTGATAGAATGAAGACATATTCAGAAATAGGCATGATTTTTGAATGGTTTAAGGACTAAAAGTACCTTGAAATTGAGCTCAAATTAGCTGAAATGTTCGACCGATGTTCAAAGTAAACAAATCATTTTACGTGTCCAATAATTTCAATGGTGGGTCAAATTTGCTTTCACAAATGTGCTGATATTATTTATGCCTTTTTACAATAATGGTAAGCTGCAAAAAGTAAATCTTAAAATTTTTTTTGTGAATAAAAATTCAAAATGGAAAAATTTTATTTTAGTGCTGGGAAAGTTTGCACGTTAATTCAGACACTATTTTGAAATTGGCCTTTTTGTTGTGTATAAATTCCCTCCCAATTTCAGATCACTTTTTGGGTAGGAAATATTGATTGGCCAATTTATTGTGCTCAATACATAAATAAACATATAGAAAAATAGCTAAGAATTTGGTCTAATGGTACAATGTAATTGAAAAATATGACTCAAAGTGGGCAAAAATTTCCAATGTGTAAATATCGCTGACACAAAATTCGCGGGAGCATAATTTCCAATTCCTGATCAAATTTCATACTTTTTTTTTTATTACCTTTAGAAAAAAATTCTCACCCTTTCATAAGAAAAAAAAAAGAAAAAATTAAATTCTTGGACCCCGTGGGGGAAATTTTTAGATTGGGGGGCTGGACTGTTTTGGATACTCCTCATTACTCCCAAATTTTGCCCAGCAATCCCACATCAACCCTCCACACAACTTCAAATGCCTCAAATAATGCCTAATATGAGGATGTTATGCAGTAGTAATTTTTCCTGCGAAAACAAAATTTCTGCCAAATTTTCAGGTGGTTGAAGATACTTTTTTTTTTTTTACCATTATTGGTTTGCTAATTTCCACAAGTGGAAAATTTCCCGAGCGAGAAAACCGTCATCCTGTAGTTACTATCTATAAAGCCCTTATATAATAATTTTATTTTAAAACCCCTTATCAAAGCTTCTGCAACACTAAAGACAATAAAAGCAAACCCCTTTAAGTCCAGTATTGGGATCTGTTTTAACATTAATACTTTTAATATCACCATACTTGTGAAATGTTCCGCAGTTCCTCTGTGAATCGAGCTAAAAAAAGTGATTTGAAGAAACTATTCATTTATATCTATGTCCCCAGAAAAAAAACACATCAAAAAATTATGTAGCAGCTGGAAATTTCATCAAAAAATTTCAAAATTTAGTAATGACAAAAAAATATTAAAAAAAAGTACAAAATTAATTCACTATAAACAGTATATCTCAAAAAATTTAAAAAAAAAAGATTAATCACTCACTTTCTTTGTTTCCCCCTGAGGCCACCAAAAAAAGTTTCCCAAACAGAGAAGCAGTGTCAGCTTGTCTTCATGGTGACAGGAAGAGGGAGTGATTTAATTGTGTGGGTGTACTTTACCTTTAGGTTGATTACGGCTTCAAGTTAGGATGGCATCAATATAAAAAATTTAACCCACTCCAGCACGGCAAGTTGGCAAAACAACTGCCCAGTCCTCTATACATTAACTCTGAAAAAAGTCTGGGCAACAAGAACAACAAAAAATTGGGGGAAAAATTAATGAGAAAATATTATAATCTAATGCTGAAAGGATAACAGCAAACCACTCAGGATGACCTTTGCTTCAAGTTGATCACAAATGGAAAAAATGGTAACCGGAGAAGTTGGACATTAATGAACAAGATAAATACCCCCGGGGTCGATGCGAAACGCTACATGTGGGCAACATTCTTCCCAAATAGCGGCCACCTAGAGGAGAGGGTCTCCGTTAGTCCGGGGTGTACCACCTGAACCTTCCTTGAGACGAGTTCCTCAAGTTACCATTGGGCAAGAAGAACACAGCTGGAGCAAGATGCCCACTGATGTCTGTTTTATTTGCTTTATGATGGCAGAAACAGGGTAGCTTTAAGGCAAAACATTCAAAATGCAGGGAAGTGATCATCACAGCAAGACATCAGCATACCACCCTTGACTCCCAGTTACCCAAATTTAAAATTATTAAATCAAAGTCCCCAAAATTTAAAAATTATAAGAAGAA